>PVJH01002540.1:0-43207 GCA_004026705.1 Nesogale talazaci | reverse complement strand
AGTCATTAATATGGCCCTTTTAGCCATAACTCTGCATGTGCTCCTTCATAATTTTGGGCTCTATGGCTATCATCTCAATTTGGAGGCTGTACTCTGCTCCTGACAGGATTAGGAAAGGAATAAGACCAGACTGTAGTAGAGGAGAGAACATTGACGGCATTGTGGTTACTCATTGGGCTGCTGAAGGGCTAGCAGTTCGAAACCACCAGTCATTCTCAAGGGGTAAGGGGGGGATAATCCACCCTGCTGAAGAGCTGCAGTATCTGAAACCCATAGGGGAAGTTCTATAGACATGTAGGCCCATAAAGTGACCAGATTTTAAGCCGGACACCATTTACTGGGGGTTGGGAGTGGGAATTCTTGATTCAAAATTTGGTCTATATGGAGTAACAAAAATTTTCATAGAATGAAAAAATAGTATCATAATGTATTTATTTTAATTGATTTTTTTGCTTTGTTTTGTTTTTTGGGCACCACTGCCCTCTGGCGGTGGGAGTAGGAGGCCCAGCTTTTGCTCCTGTGTAGCTGTTGCTGGAATTGAACCTCCATCCCAGTAGACCGCCGTCCCGCGCACAACCACCACATCACCGGGGTTTAGCCTTATTTTAATTTTAAAATGCCCCAGGACATTGTTAAATTTTTAAAAAGCAGTCGTCCGGTCACTTCAATGTAGGGGCACCATTAGTCAAAATTGACTTAGTGGTAGTGAGTTTAGTTCGAGTTTTAGTAGAGAATGTAAAACAAGTCACTTTTACATTTGTTTGTTTCCTTCTTTGTTTCTTTTAGCCTTTGTTTCCATCTACTTTACTAGAGAGTTTGACCTAGATGTCATTGTTTGTTTCCTTGTGGGTACAGCCAGCTAAAAGACAAATCAAAATTCCATCAATGTCATCCCTCCATGTCTAAAAGTCATCTGGGATACAGAGCAAACAGCAATTCCCCTTTGATAGAGCACATGCAACATCACTGTCTGAAGTGGCAGAGGCTGCTCATGACAGATCCACCACCAGAGATTGTAGCACGGAGGCTCAGATGAATGGCATGGAGACTGGGGCTACCTTCTCGTCATTTGGCCCAAGAAGATGGGTTCTGTGAGACAGAGAAACCCGTGCGCTGAAAACCTGGCCCACTGAGGCAGAAGAAGTTGAGAACTAGAGAGAGACGTTTGTGTTACTGTGGAAAGGTATGTCTATAGATTGACAACTGCATCTTCAATGTTTACTGAATTTGACTTGTGGTAGCCTGTGTTAGGTAGATGAGAGAAACAAATTCACAGACACTCATATATATCTATAAGGGAGAGATTTATATACAAGAGCATGTGAACATTGAGAAAAATATCCTAGCCCAGTCCAGACTAAGCCCATAAATCCAAAATTAGGCCATATCTCCTACAGCAATCTATAAAGTCCTCTTCAGACTCATGAAACACATGCAATGATGCTGAGAGCAGGAAGATCACAGGCCGGTGGGTGCAAAGTCAGTGGTGGTAGAAGCATCTCAGCACTGCCCGGGCTTCTCCAGTCGTCAGGGTTCAGAGTCTATCAGCATGCTGCCACGTGTCTTGTGAATTGCAACGTCTCCTAGGGAGTGAGCCAAGAGACTCACTGTGGAAAGGTATTTCTATAGATCGACAGCTGCATCTTCAATGTTTACTGAATTTGACTTGTGGTAGCCTGTGTTAGTCCTGGTAGACGAGAGAAACAAATTCACAGACACTCATATATATCTATAAGGGAGAGATTTATATACAAGAGCACGTGAACATTGAGAAAAATATGCCTCCTGCCTCCAAGAAGGAATTACTACATTTCCCAGAATTCTCAGGAGAAGGCCATGCCCACAAAGAGGTTTCATTGGGTATCTCCAGATTGACAGACTAGACCCCACCCCTACACTCTTAATCCTCAAATTGACACCAGACTAGGTGACTGCCACATAGTCTATTCAATTCCCCCATAAGCCCCGTGAACTGTGAATATTTACTGAGTTCTGTGTGACTGTTGCCACAAAGAATTCGATAATTCTTTGCAATGACCCAGCTTATATGTAAGGTGTCATGGAAGGAAGGGTTAGTGTCAATGTAAAGAAGGATCGACTGGGGAGGCATGTCTGACCCCTGCCTTCTGACAATAAGGAAGCCAGAGAAGGCCAGATATGTCCACCTTCACTACCATTTAATGTTTTGTGTACTGTTACCCAAGACAAGTTTTAATTTTAATGCAATTACAGAAGATAATTCCAATAGGATTTTAGATGATATTTGATAGTTCACTTACTGTCATCTGGGAAAAATTAACTGCCAGTGGATATATATGAAAAGCTTTTCCAGTACAGGAAGATCTTTGTCCAACTCAGCCTTGATAACTATTTTGTATATTATATATATGTATATTTTGAGATACTTTAAATTCTTGTTTGTTTTAGATGGCTTAGCAGGTCAAAATCACAGAGTGTTATTAAAATATATTGGTCTACTTTGGTCTTCTGTCAATTCCTCATATATTTCACAGATTCTGCTTCACATATATTTGACTCTATGATGTATGTAGCACATAAACATTAATCACACATTGCGAATTTTGTCATTTTACAAATAAGACCTTTATGTGTTCTATTTAATGATTTTTTTACATTTATGAAATAAAATATTTTAATACATATCTGAATATGTAGATAATTCATTTCTAGATTTCTATTTTAGAGTTTAAAGCTCAGATTCTTGTAGCAATGCAGTCTTTCCTTTCCAAATGTTTATGTCTCAAGTTTGTGAAGAAAAGAGGCCAAAGACTTTCATGGTACATTTCTCCAACATCTTCATCAGTTGGCCTATTGAGTGTTTCAACTACGTAGTTGTCAACTTTCGTCTTTAAATTCTTGAATTTGTTTGAGGTTCACAACTATATTAGGAAAAGATGAATGAGGTTGTCTTTTTCATTTTATAATGAGTTGATATGTGGACTCACTGCCGTTGAGTCCAGGTTGATGCACAGTGACTCCCTGTGGGTTTCGGATGCGAAGTGTTGACAGCAGTAGGCAGTCCAGTCTTTCTCCACAGAGCTGCTGGTGGTTTAGAACTGCCAGCCCTGAGATCACAGCCTAATGTGTCAACGCTATACCACCAGGGTTCCTCGTGAGTTCATATAGCTTACTGATACATCATTCGCTCCCAAGCAGGTTTCTTTCTTCCTTAGTGTTTAGAATCAATATGTTCTTAGATGAACTTATTAGTTACAAGGCATCATGCTGTTTAATGTGTCATTTTTGGCCTTTATGTTTCATGAAATCTTTTCTTTCATGTAGTATTTTCCGATTTTAAAGTAGATTTTAAAGTCAATAATTTTTCTTTTATTTATTTTTTTGCAAATACATATACCTAAAAAGTACTGTTATCATAATTGCTCACAATTTTTATTTGTAGACATTATATTTGGATTATTTTTCCATATTCAGGTTTTCGTGTCCTTTGTATTCTTTTATTATTATTTGTGCTTTTGTAAGTATTATAAATAACAACTTATTTTCTATAAATTTCAAAAGTTTGCAAAATACTGCTTTAAAATAAATTCTTTCCAAAGTCATAGGAATTGGTACCTATGGAAAAATAGAAATGTATTTCTTATCGTGCTATCTATGTCCTTCTTTGAACATGTTGATCTTTAGGAAACATTTATTTATTTCAGACGAATCAGGAATTAAAAATAAAATTATTTTAGAACTGGTCACATTATGAGTGATACTAGCTGCCTTGAAGTCAACTCTGACCCACAGGGCGATGTGCCGACCCACAGCAGAACAAAATGCTGATCAGCTTCGTGCCATCTTCCATGAAGGCCACTACCCTGATCATCTCCCTGAGCATCTTCCTTGGCCTCTGGCCCTCTCTTTTACCAAGCACAATGTCCTCCTCAGTGCTTCAGCTTTCCAGTGATGCATGTAAAGCGAGCCATGCAGGCAACATTCTCTTGTGATAGTTAGGGTTTTTGGAGCTTAATTTGGGAAGTTGGTTTCATTTCCTTATCTCAGTATGAAAAGTTCCACTAAAAACTGTCCACCGTGGTAGACTCAATAATATCTGAGTGAGCATTGACATAGATTCCAGCATTGTCACAATATGAAAGATATCACATTATGACAAACAGACAGGGGGATGCTAGACCTCGGAAATAGCTAGGTAATAGAATGAGTAAGGATATGAATTCCTACGCTAGTGATTCTACTTCTGTGCATACGCATGTCTGTGAAGGCAGCTTTACTTTGTGCAGTAGTGTGCTGACAGAACCGTGTGCAGAACCTTCAGCACAGTCCCATAGTGGCTGAACCCTGCTTACACGTGAGGTAAGAGCTTGCTCCCCAGAATTCAGTTTTTGAAGCACCGACAGATAATTTTTAGAATGACACTAGTCATTCATTAGATGTTTGCCAAAATTCTATTTAGAAGAACCGGTAGCTTAAATATTACACTAAAATAAAAGCTTAGTTTCCTCACGGTTTGTCAAGATCTCCTTTGAGTAACAACTCTTTGCTAGAAAGGTCAAGTGATATCACATAAATCCATTAGCAAGACGGAAACACTTTATTTTATCTTAGGACCATAAGTGACCAAAATCGACAACTGAATGGGCAGTCATAAGCCAATGCTCAGACAAAGTCTATGGAGGATGCAGCTGCAGCATGAATAAGGGAATGACCGGTGTTTACAGCCATCCTGCTACTGTGATTCTTGACATCGAGGAGTTCACATAGTGGCAGACTGTGACCATGTCCAGGGTCACAAGTAGCTGATTACAGAGGACATTAGGACAGAAATAGGTGCTGACTAAATCTGCTAGTTCTGCTTTTGTGGTCATATTGTTCATAATCTATATCATAGGAATTAATCAACATAGTTAATTTTAATTTTTTCCCTACATACCCCAAAAACGTATCTCGTGGCCTGCCTCCAAACCAAAATCAAGTCTCCTGTCATTGGGTTGATTCTAACTCACAGCGATCCTATGCATCATTACCTAGGCCAGTCTCATCTTTCTCCATGAAGAGACTGGTGGATTTTGAGGTTTCCTTGGATGTAGTCTCCCAAATGCATCCCACAGCAGCACAGGACTCTTTAGACACCTGCCCTTGTGTGGATGTCTGTGTGTGTTGGGGGTGGATGAGGGAGGAGGTTGTCACGGTCAGCAAAAGTAGACGATTGCTAAAGATTCGGTCTTCTTACCTCACAGGTGACTATGGAAATCTTGTCCTATGGTGATGGGGCATGTGGGGAACTAGAGTCTCTGAGGCTCTTATGTAACATAGCATCTCAATTCTACCTCAAAGAGAATTTTATTTTTCAACTTTTTTTTGGGAGGGGGTGGCATCACTGCCCTCCGGTGGTGGGAGTAGGAGGCCCAGCCCCACTGCTGGAATTGAACCTCCATGCCAGTGGGCCGCGGTCCCGCGCACAACCACTATGCCACCAGGGCTCAGCCCAGGTGTCTTTTCTGTTTTCAACTTTTTGTTTTGTTTTGTTTTCAAAGAGAATTTTAATAGTGAGTCGGGTACCCTTAAGTGCTTTTGTATCCCTCTTGACTGTGTGCATATAATAGGTCCTCAAAACATATATACACATAGAAAGGGATTGTGCTTCTGCAATTCTGGGACCATTCAAACAAATGAACAAGTGGAGGAGAAAGTGGACTCTCTATTTTCTGTTAGGAATTGAATGTTATCCCCATTACTATTTGGAAGTTAGTCATCTGTAAAACAGTAAGATGGCATTTATACATATTGCAGATGTAATGCTGATATTTTTATTGTTCCATGATTCTTGTGCTTTCTAGTGAATAAAAATTGCTATTTTACAATGGAAGTCTTCAGAGCTGGGAAAATGTGACTTTCCCAGTACCGGTACAAGTTGCCCCCCAAGTCAGTTTTCATCTCACGGTCACCCTATATGTGTCCCAGGAGAACAACGCTCCCTGGGATTTTCAAGTTCTCCATTTGGGGAAGTAGATCGCCAGAGCTTTTGATCAGCTGCAGAGAGCATGAGCTGCACCATGCAAGGACTCCTGTAAAACTTTAGAAATGTCTAAGAAAGCTAATTCCATACTTTCTCAGTTATCCTCAGACTGTTTAAATATTGCTAAATTGATTTCAAAAGTTAGGATGATATAATGGAGATGTATTCTGTCTGTTGTGTCTATATCCAAATTACTTACCAAGAATCCCAAATTATTTACCAAGAATCATCCTCTTTAATGGCATATAATGCACCAACATGTAGGAAGTGTCCCACTGCACCTAAATAATAATACATGCTCTGAAACGCCAACCTACAGATCTTTCTTTTCCCCTTTGAAATCTTACAATCAAGGTTTGAGTCTGTCACTGCGCGGCTGTTTCTATGAATCAGGCTCCTCAAATTAAAACCCCAGTGAAATTCTTCCTGGATCTACTGCTGGCAAACCGCTATTAAAAACTTCCCCAGCATGGGCGATCATTTTTCTAGTGGTGAGGAAGACGTTTCTATCTTTCACAGTTCAGCCGCATGACCATAATTGAGACGCATCCTTTTAATGGTCAATAACCCTCAGTGTACTCCCTCCCTACTCTCTGAGATGTCTTAACTATTTTTGGAAACACGCTGCCATTAGGAACACGGCAAGGTATATTTTTAGCATTAAAATGCTAAGTGCTTCTTAGTGACCTAGAAGAAGTTTGCCTTATTTCAGGATGTGTTTTTCATTCTAGAAAAATCCAATTAAATAAGAACAGTTCAGGAAAAAAAAAGTATTAAATTAGCTCAAGGATAAATTGAGTAGAGATTTTGCTTCTCACAGCTGAAGTCTTGAACCTCTTCTTCAGGTTTTTACCTAGCCCAGCGCTGGGGTTCCCATCGACTCTTGTAGCACAAGGGATTAACAAAGGCTTACGACCTTCGCCTTGATAACCCAGCATCTGTGCTCTGCTGCCACTAAATTCTGACATTTGCTTCAAATTACTCAGGCTGTTTACTGGTTGGTGATCAAGCTCTTTTATTTTGTTTGATTTGGTATGTGTCTTACTCGGGTCTATCTCGCCCAAATGAAGGGAGTCTAGTTTCTGGTAGGCTCTGTCTAGACACATTTGACTTGTGACTTGAATACTCCAATAACTTGGTCTTTCACATCAGTGACAAGCTTTGGTTTTAGGCCTTGACATTTGTACTTCAAGCCCTCTTCTTTCATTGGAGCCTATGTACTTGATTGAAGTAAACTGGAGTCATGTGGAAAACATAGACACAGGAATGGATTTGGAGCTTGCACTTTATCCTACCTTCAATCTAACAATTAATTCATGTGACATGACTTTGCTGGATACATGTCCTCATGAAGGAAATACAGCTGTGCTTCCTTATGAGTCCTACAGCAAAGTGTGATGAAGAAACTGGATGGTGTCTGGTTATCCAAAAGAAAAGGGTCTGGGAACTTAAAAGCTTGTTTTCAAGGAAGCAGACATCTAAGTTAGACAGCAACTAAGTCCACATGGAAGAAGTGCACCAGTGTGCATGATCCAATGATTATAAATAATGTAATCCAAATCTGAAAGAGGAAATGACATCTGAGCTTTAATTGTGAGATCTGGTTTGCAGAAGGTTGTGGATCACTGTGGAAACCCAAAATCCATTTGTATGGTCTACACATGTATTAAGCCTCCAGTGAATTCCCTCTGGCCATAACTGAGGGATGGGCATAACCTGGTTATGAGAGAGTATTATAGAGAAGATTACAGTAGATTAAAATGAAAAATCCAGGCTGAGCCCCGGTGGCGTAGTGGTTGTGCATGGGAATGCGACCCACTGGGACGGAGGTTCAATTCCAGCAGTGGGGCTGGGCCTCCTACTCCCACCACCAGAGAGCAGTGATGCCCCCCCCCAAAAAAAATGAAAAATCCAACTCAAATGGTTAAACCTCATTTTATCTCTCTTTTAACACACTTTGAGGTAAATCTGATTTTTAATATTTTCTGGGGCATTTATTCCCTTTTTTACTTTGTAGGATTCTTGACTCTCTATTTAATGATTTTTTCCCCTGTTTTTCAGTATATGAAGTCTAGGCTGGATGAATCTAGTGAGAAAATAACTAGATAAAAGGTTCCTGGGGATTATAGCAGAGGAGGTATAAATGTGATCCTATTTTTAAATAATGGTTTTGTTATGTCTATGAGATCACATTGGAATGAGGAGGGTTCTAAACCTAGTCACTTAGGAGTGACATTAAATAGAAAAGAGTGGACATCAATTATATACACAGGAAAGACAGATACTGGTTGTGTTAGTCCAGGTAGACAAAAGAAACAGATTCATAGATGTTCATAAGTATATAAGGAAGAGGTTCACATACAAGTATAACTGAACATTGAAAAAACATCCCAGCCCAGTGCAGTTCAAGGTCATAAGTCCTATATTAGCCCATATACCTAATACCAATTTATAAGTCCTCTTCAGACTCACGCAACACATGCAATGACACCAGGGCAATCAGAGGCCAGTGAGTGCAGTCTTGAGTATCCAGTGGCAGTAGAAGCATTTCCATGCTGGCAGGGGTCTCCTGGTTACTCCTTCAGTTTCCGGCTCAGGGTCTATCAGCAGGCTGTCATGTGTCTTGTCAGCTGCAATGTCTCCCAGTGAGTGAGTAGTGAGTCTCTCACCTCTAAGGGAGAAATACATCTAGATTTCCGAGAATTCTCAGGATAAAGCTTTGTCCACACAGAGGTCTCATTGGCTATCTCTAGATTGACAGACTAGATTTCACCCCTACACTCTTAACCCTCAAACTGACACCCGATTTGGTGACTGCCACACTGGTCTACAAGCAATCAAAAACCAAAGACTGTCTACAGACACCAAAAGGGAATTGATGAAACTGATAGGAAATTCCAGTCTTCAGATGGTGGTAGGATACGAGTATATTCCTGCTTTTAAAAGGCATCCACGTGTGTTCTTTGTTGTTGCTATCCCAGCACTAGGTGGCTACGACTGTGCCTAAAGAATATTGAGTACTTTATTATTACCAAGAAAGGAGTATTAAATGAACCATACCAAAAACTTGCATAATGCAATTTTATGAATTACATATTTTAAATTGAGTTCCTCATAAGGAGAATTTTAAATCATCAATGATCATGGGGAATTAGCTGAAATATGTTTTACAAATAAATTTCCTGGCAACATGCTTATAAAATGTGACTTTGAGAATCGCAGTTTTCCTTTTCATATATAGAAGAATACAAAATTACAGGCGAACATCTGCAGTAAACCCTACCAAAACTTTTCGATTGAAGATGGCAGAATTGCAGAGGATAATTCAAGGCACATGTCTTAATGGTGGAAAGGCTTTTCATGTCATTTGAATTAACATCTTGTCTAGTTACAGTCCACAAATAAATTTAAAATTTGAGAACTCCTCCCGGAAGTGATTTCATAGAATTAGAAAGTTTTCACTTCATCTTCCCATCTTTGCTTACTTAATGAATTATCTTTTATAAGGGTTACATTTTCTGTATTTTGCTTAGCATCTGTGTCTTTTGAAGTCCAAATTCCAGATATACTATAGTCATTTGAAAGTTCAGTATTGCATTATCTTTGATAGATTCAGGATTGGCAATCTGCATTGCCTACTCTTTAACTGGAGGGTATTCAATTGCAATTTGCAAGTGAATGCTACTTTTCTAAAGTGAGAGACCAGGCAAAGAAATGGTTTAATCATCTTTACAGCAGCTCAAAATATATAAATCTCTCTTGGTTGGCTTTCCTCATGATAAATGCCATTCTGGCCCTTACTAATACAGCTGAATGGAAACTATACAAAACTATACAAAAAAAAACTTTAGAATCTTTGTCGTGTCTTTCAAATGTCATAATCACATACAGTCTACAAAAGTAGAGTACTTCTGGAGGCCACGAAAGCAGCATAAAATGGGAACGTTCCATTGGGCTATGTGGGTTTCATGTGGAGGATAACTAATGCCACCTGGGGTGACCAATGAACATGGCCAAACCAAATCCATTGTTGAAGAGACCTGAAAGAGACCTGAAAGGCCGAATAGAACTGCCTCCATAGCATTTTTAAAACTGTAAATAACTTTCTAAAAAAATTTTAAAGTCTATATGAATTCATATGGCTGTATTTTTTAATCTTGTGGGGTAGTTGATGGGTTTGAACTACTGACCGTTTGGCTAGGAGCCAAGAACTGAAGCACTGTGTCATCAGGGTTCCAATAATCAGTCAATGAATGTAATCTTTTGGGGTATATAGATTTGGCTTGCTTGACTCCATCTATTCTTGTAAGTTGGTAACAAATGAGAATATAGTAAAAACTTAGTATTCCACCATTATAACCTATTCTTTTTTCCCATCATAATAGTAATGGGATATATTTTTCCTCCCCCCTCATAGATGGCCATGGTAAGACAAGATTCTGAAAAAACGGGATTAAGAAAAACACTTTGAAGGCAGCCCTGGGAACCTTTCTTAAGAGGCCTCAGACATAGAACAATCATTTTTTCTCTTTTCCTTCTCCTGAAACTGGGAATGTGTTTTTAGCTGCCATGGTAGTTGATGAGGATATTAGCCAGAGCCTCAAGATAGCAGAAGATAAGGAAGAAGGATCCTGGAGCCCTGAGGACTTTGTGGAGTAGAGTAGCCTCACCACCTTTGGCTGTCTGCCATTCTGGTTTGTTTTGTGTTGTTTATTTGACCAAAAGAAACACACTTCTAATTTGCTTAAGCCACCATATTTTTTTTCTAATTGCTGTTGAACTCAGTCTTAATGAATACAATGAGTTTGAAATGCATGGCCTTTGAAAAGTGGGTGTGTTACCCTTAAGCCACTATTCAACATATGTCTTTGGGCTTTGTGGCTGGGGCTGGTAGTCATACTTATAAGAAACATCTCTGGTGTCTGGGAGGAATCATTTCGTTTAAGTCTGTCTTTGCCAACCTAGTCAGGGTATAGGAAAACTTCCATCACGGGGTATCTTCTGAGTTAGTTTCCTTTCAACTCAAGATTTATTTCAGTGTTCTGTTGCCCTTTGTAAAAGGAATTCCTTCCTCCTTCAATTTGACTTTATAGGTTTTTGAAAATTAGCTGTACTCATAGATGGTTTTCTTGAATAATTTGTGCTCTTCCCCTACCCCATATCTAATTTTCAGTTTCTAGAAAACCCCTTTCCAACTAAGACAACCTTCCCTTCTAATAAAGCTGCCTGGGCCAGTTTTCTTCCACGAACAGCTGTTTCTGGTTAAGGAAATAAATCCTGGAAGTGGATCCATTCTCTGTGTTTCATGCCTATAGAGCATGTGCCAACCTTCTCTCAAATCCCTCTGACAAATTCCCTCTTCTGACAGTGTTTTTATCGTAGGAGAGGAAACTCTACTGGTTACTTGTTTAAACTCCGCAGCCCTCATTCATAGGAGACAGTTGAATGTCGTGCTCAATCCTCCAAAGGAATTTGTTGACTACCCTGGGAAGAACAGTCTCCTAAAGAGCTCTTATTCAGAAAATGTGGAGTAACAGGACTTCGGACTGGGTGGGGATATAAGGAGTAGGCCAAGTAGCTGTAATGGAAATTTCCATATAAACCAATTTGCCCATCTTTTCTAAGTAACCAAGGGTCATGCGATTGGTATCACTTTTTTCCCCCCTAAGTCTTAGAGGAAATTAGGTCAGACTCTCTTTGGGTTTGTAAAGTGTGGATTTTCTGGTTGATTCAAATCACAGTTTAGTTCCACCGTTCAAATAGGAGTATTGCTAGGGGGCCCCTTATTATGGACAAGCAACAACCATTGAAGTGGGGGTGTTGGCAGTTAAAGCAATAATCCTAATGTTGGTGATAGAATTCCCCTGCAAGTCTTCATGACATAATCAATATTTGTGTTTCAGAATTTGTCAACAAGCAGTTAATACTTTATGCAGAAATTATCATCGGACCTATTCGATTGAGACCTGGTCCTGAATCATGAAGTTATTATAGTTAATAGATGGAAGTTCTATATCTCCCCAAACAGATCTTTCAAGATGTGACAAATTCTGAAAGATTTTGTGCAACGGGGAAGGCAGACTGAAAAATCAGACAAGCTTTCCCAAAGGAGGGCCCCTTTTAAACTCATGAGCTTCAGATCTAAGTGCAAATATTTTCTTAGGTCTTCCTTTTATCAATTAATAATAATTACTTCAAGTCCAATAATTCCCACTATGCTCTATGGACCATTCTAGGCATTTGGGGACTTACTTCATCATGTAACTTTATAAGCAATGAAGCAAGTGGAATATGACTTTCTTGGGTATAAAAAGAATTACTAGATGCTGAATTTTATGTGGATGCTAGAGACTAAGCTAAATGAATTTATAAGCTAAGGAAAAAACTTAATAATATTCATGTCTTTGTGACTGCTGTTAGTAGCTGCTAAACTGGCTCTGGTATGTGATAACTTCATGCACAACATCATAAAACATTGTCTGGACCTATATTCTCTTCGTAATCATTGCATCTTCAAGTGTAGTGCAGTAGCTACAGTGTAATTTGAGGACCTTCCAATCTAAGGAGCTCATCTTTCAGCACTGCATAGTACCAAAATATTCAGTCTGATTCATAGGGTGTTAACTCACTAGTCACATTTTGGAAATAGATGGTGCCTTGGTGATGTAGTGACTAGGTGTTGGACTGTGACTCACATGGTTGGCAGTTCAAAACCACCAATAGTTCCTCAGGAAAAAGACTGGGAGTTCTACTCCAGTAGATTGTTAATCTTGGAAAACCACAGGAGAAATGCGGTGAGTCAGCATTAGCTAGAGCATAGGAATAGAGGGCGAGGATACCTTACTTCATAGTCCGTTAGTCTGGAAGCTCTTCTGAAGCCTGGCTATCATGCCAATATTTGAAATACTGCTGTTATAGTTTCTAGCATCACAACAACAATCAAGCACCACTTCATAACAAACTGACGGATGAGTTTGTCCCCACCAGTCAGCCGAGACTCAAGAGCAGTGAGAGTGGCTTTTAAATATTTGGGCTTTTGTTTTTTAAACTGAGCATTCAGACAAAAAGATATCTGTGATATAATGTTTAAGCCAGGTTTCTTTGGGGAGTAGGAATTTCAGGATGGTGCTAGTGGTTAAGTGCTTGTCTACTACCTGAAAATTGGATCATTCAAACTCATCTAAAGGTGCCTAGGCGATAAGCCTGTCAACCTGCTTTTGAAAGGTTGCAACCTAGAACTCTCTACAGCACAGCCCTACTCTGCATGAGTTAGAAAGAACTCAACAGCAGCTAAGAACAAGTGGTCGCATTACACTGGAGCCACAGGTCTAAAACAGATCTGTCTTGGGGGGCAGTTCTTTGGGTTGCACTTACAGCATAGGCAGTCTTCTCCAACAACAGCAACTGTGAATGGAATTGATTGTTTTTTCATTTATTAATGTCACAACAAGAAGTAAAAATGAATTGCTCTTCAAAAAGGGACATTGTTTTGTCTCTCTACATCACTTACATTAGGAGAGAGTCGTTAGCTTACATGGTGGAGTTCTCAACTTTAAGATTTCCTGGCATCCTGATTTCAGCTGCATGAAATTGTAGGCATTCAAGGATAATAAGAATTTTGATCATGTAGTCTAATTCCCTTGAACCTCACATTGGCCTTTGTCAGAAGTGTGCATTGTTGTTAGACCTTCCCTAGCTTAAAAAGGGGGAATGAAAGGGAATGAAGGTCAACATCCACCTTAAACTCATTCTTATGAAGTGGAAGTCAGACATACCTCCGCTCCTCAAACTTTTTACCTAGTATGACACCAGTTATCCCTCCCAAAACACTCCCCGATTCTCTGTTTCATGTGATAATTCATTGCAGTGGTCACATGGAACTCAAAGACCGCATTCATCTGATGACTAAACGGTTGTTAGTCAAGTAATAGAACTCAGGATATAGTTCTTCAATAAGAAGAGTTCTTCTCATCCATTTTCTTGGGCTTTTTTCTTGGCCCTTCACTTCTTCTCCCTCTCTGTATCTAGATTGGGCAGATGTTATAAGTCTTTGTGTTGCTACTGATAAGTGTCCAAAGGTATTCTGTTTTGTTTGGATGCCTGATGCCCGAAGACATTCAACTCTCTTGCTTCATAGGTCAGCATACTTGCTGTAACTGCCTGGTGCTGCAGACAGGGAAGCCCACCAAGCCCACCTGCGCTGGTCTTCCATTCGGTTGAATCTGTTTTTCCAGCACTATTACAACACTTCTTGCTGTCTTGTACCTTCTCTAGCAGTGCAATGCTGCTTCTTTCCTGGGTATAAAAGGTTCTCTGCACAAGGTGCTGACTCTTCTTGATGTTAAAGACTTCCAATTCTTCAACTTGCCCTCTGTTAGCCTGGTGGCATGTGCAAAACTAACCAAGCCCATTAGTATGTCATATAGTTTATCTGTGTGGCTCTATTTCTGTCAAGGGTACATACAATTTATGTACCTTGTGATCAGGCTTTCCAATCACTTTGGCTGGTCATCACACTATATTTGCAAAGTATCATCCAACTATTTTGTGTAAACCATAAGGCTATATCTCTTCCTAGAAAGGCCATATTCAGTAATTCAGCATACTGCAGTTACTATCCTTTTGATATTTAGCTTACGAAACAAAGTATAAATATTCTCAAGGACAATGCTAGTGTGATAGCCATTCCAGCACCAGGTTTCCCTAGCGTGGAATCTGCATGGAGTACATGCCAAAAGAATATCGAGGAACATTGATGGAGATGGGAATTGCTACGATTTCAGTAAAATGAATTATGGGTGTGGTGATAGAAAGGAACAGAAAGGGGTTTTCTGTAATGTTTGATCAGTATAAGGAGTCCCTAAGCTATGTGGACAGTTAACAAATGTGCTAACCAATGGAAAGATTGAGGATGTTTGAGACTACTCAGAAGCCTCTTGAAAGAAAGGCCAGACAATCATCTTCTAAAAGCTCATTCTACTCCGACACACACAAGGTTGCATGGGTTGTGATTGACTGTATGGTAATTGATTCAATCTCAACGAAGCATGTTCTACTTCAAAACTAGTGAACTCTGATACTCTTGCACAGCTGCTGGAAACACAGCAGCTCCATATCTACAACCAGTCCCACCTTATTCACAATCTAGAGCAAGGACTGGAAAACATTTTGGGACAAGAGAGAAGCAGTGAATATGTTTTGATTTGGTCGTCATGTGGTCTTCTGCCTACTCAGTTCTTCTGTTACAGACATTTTGTAAATGACAACTGTACCTGTTGTCCAATAAGTGCTATTTACAAAACAAGTTAGTGGCTGAATTTGACTCAATGCTTGTAGTTTGCTGACCCGCCGCCTCCCCCCACCCCACTCCCAATCTAGAATGGGAAGAGTAGAGCAAACCATGATAGTCTGTGTCTCGTCACCCAAACCTTGGCTTCATGAGCATGCTTTGAAGACAAACCTTTCCCCAAATGCAAAGGTAGGTAAATTGAGATTTAAGCGTCCTCTTCTAAAGAGTCATGACAAGTTCTCCAGAATACCACACCTGGGATTGGCTGCATACTTTTGCATTTTATTTTTCTGAGATGCTCAAATTTTGCTCTCTTAGGAGTTTTACATTGTGGATTTTCACGGCACAGAATGATGCAGAACTCACAGCACAGAATCAATCATTCATGGATAGACTGATGACAGAGCTCTCATTCCCAGAGAATAGATCTGAGCTAATGTGATGATGTAGGCAAACGTGCCTGGCTACTTTCTAGCATGTGCTTAGTAGCAGAAAAGAAGACATTGAAAGGAGGGGTGACATGGACATATTCAAAGGCTTGCCATGTGCAAGAGGCTTTCCACAGACCGTTAACAAGTCTGGTCATCCCAAGATATGGAGCTGGAAGAAACATCTTATTTCAGGTTTTTCTTCAAATCAGCTAAATTTAGATTCATAGACTCTATACTCTCTGCTTTGCAGGGAAATCCATTCTCTCTCTTTCTAAATAATAATTATATTGGGGACTTGGTCAGCTCTTATCACAATACATACATGCATCCATTGTGTCAAGCACATTTGTACATTTGTTGCCATCATAATTTTTGTGGTGGTCATGTGCTTATGTTAATTTCATGATAGAGATGTAGGGGTGGTGTCTACCCTGTTAATCTGGAGATAGCCATTGAGTAGCCAATGAGGTCTCTGTGTGGGCATGGCTTTCTCCTGATATGTCTGCGAAATCTCACGATATTTTCCTCGTGAAGATGAGAAGCTATCTTCCCCAGTTGTGGGGAGTTAGCCTCAGAGATGATGAATCATGAACAAGACAAGATGGCAGCATCTGAGGAGCTGGAAAAGCCACACAGCTTTGCTCTGATGGAGCCAGATCTCTGAAGCTGGAGAGGCCACGTGGAGACCCCTGCCAGCAATGAGTTGCTTCTGCCACCACTGAATGCTGTTGATGCACCCTGAGTCCTGGAAGTGAGGAGCAATGGGGGAGACCCCTGCCAGCACCAGGATTCTGCACCCACTGACCTGTGACTTCGTGAGTCGGAAGGAGCCATTGTAGACTGGTATCGGGCATATGGGCTAATTTTGGACTTATGACTTTGAACTGGCCTGGGTTGGGATGCTTTCTCAGTGTTCCATTCCTTTTGTGTATAAACCCTTTCCTTATATCCATATAGTATGTCTATGGAATTTGTTCCTCTAGTTTACCCAGACTAACAATTTTCAAAACATTTTCTTAATACTTGAGCCCTTGGTATCAGATTCTTATTTCCCACCTCCCTCCCTCACAAACCTTGATAATTTATAAATTATTAGCTTTCTATCTTACACTGACCAATGTCTTCCTTCACCCACTTTTCTGTTGTCCATCCCCTGAGGAAGGAGTTATATTGTGATTAATGAGGAGGAAGATAATTGTGATTGGTTCAGGATTATTGGTCCTGAGAGATTTATCTCTCCTGAATTCTTTGTGTTTCCAGCTCTTATCTGTACATGCTCTGGTCTAGCTGGATTTGCAAAGTATATTTGGGATCATGGGAAAGAGGAACCACTAAAGAACTAAAGGAAAGTTGTAACTTTCAGCAGTGCTAAGACTGCACCCTGACTGGTCTTTTCCTTGTGATCCTTCCATGAGGTGATGTCCAATTGTCTTCAGATGAACTTTGGGTCTGCATTCTGTACTTCTCCTCATTCATATTTATATGATTTTTTTGTTTTGGGTCTTTGATGCCAGATACTTGATCCCATCAACTCAGGCTGGTTTGCTTCTTCCATGTGGATGTTGCCAGATGTTCTCAGCTAGATGGAAACCTGTTTATCTTCAAGCCTTTAAGACCCCAGATGCTAGATCTTTTGGTAGCCAAGCACCATAAGCGTTCTTCACCATGTTTGCTATGCACACATTTTGTCTCAGAAATAGTGTTGGGAAGGTGAGCATCACAGAACACCAGGTTATTAGAAAAAATTGTTTTTGAATTGAGAGGATACTTCAGAAGAGACCCAATGTCCTGTCACCTTGATACTTAACCTACAAATATATGTGCATAGGTCTATTTCTCTATCATTATATAAAAATATGTTTATATGTACATGCCTGTATTTAGGGCTCTATAAATGGCCTTTGTCTCCTAGTTGGGAAAGTCCCTTTTCAATCGTTGCTGTGGTTCTCCTCCCTCATAAAAGATGCCTCCTGCCCTCAACCTTCAGGCCACATCCTGTGCACAGATCTTGCAACTCTGGATGTTCTGAGAGATGTCTTAGGCCTGGGAATGCTTGCATAGGCAAAGCTCTCCTTTGTCTTTTATACAACTTTTCCAGGTGCTTTGTGAGTTCTGGCAATTTCTCAAGGACACTGCTACATTAACATCAACGGATTTTTGGTTCACCTTCCAGCCGCCAGTTCCCTTTCCTCTCACTCGCCTCTCTTCTGGGACAGGAAAGGGAGTTTGGGAATATTTCTACTGAGATCAAGAATTCTTCCTCAGGTACACAGAATTTTTGATTTTAAGGTATCCACAGATTTGGGGTCTGCAGGCATGTGTGCACAGAGACAATGTACAAATTGCCATCTCTTAAACAATCTGTCACATATTCTTTGTTTTATGTTTTCACCTCCCCTTTGTGAAATAGGTAGTGACTTAGTGCTGCTGAAACAAAAATACCACAAGTGGTTGATGTTAAGGACCATGGACTGATTTTCTCCCAATTCAAGCTAGAAGCCTGAATTCCAAGTGTGCCTCTGAAAGGCTATTTAGACTCTGGCAGTCAGCAAGCTTTGTTGACTTGGTGATCTTTCCCCTTCTCATTTGTGCATGTATGTCTCTGGGCCTAAGTAGCTCTCTGCAACACTCAGAAGTGCATAGTTTTAATGAGCATCTTACACTGATACCATATCATGAGAATCACATAGAAAAGCTTACACCCAAATGAAATGACATACATGTGTATATCCAAATGACATCTACTGGTCCCCATATATTGTGAGGTATTACAAGTCAATCTATAACAATTAAGAAACAAAGGTTTAGGATTAAAGAATCCGTAGAAGTCACAGAACTTTTTGACAGGGGTCTTCCTGATCTATGGCTTTTCAATCTTTAGACCCTTTGCTGTGTCTATATGATTACACTGCCTCCTCTGTAATATTTAGGTCGATTGCTAAAATAGCCTACCTTCCCATGGGAGCTTTTCTTATTCTGTGTTTGAATAATCCTAGCTCCCAGTGGTTGTCAACAGCAAAGATCTCATCTGCTTTTATTTCCAGATCTGCATCTTGTCCCAGGGGTAATTCCTGGAAGAGAAAGCTGGCTAGTGTGGTTATGGATTGGACCAGAAGGGAAATCTTCCAAATCTTATATGAAACTCATCAGCTATTAAATATCTTCAAATTTTCACCTCATAGTCTCATTAGGGATCTAGAATCTTGCTTCAAAAGGCAACATCATTCATCACTGGCTTTTTGAAAGATGAACATATCACTGAAGAATTACAGTCAACTGCAGTTTTATTTTTAATTTGGGGACAAAGAAGTAAACTAAGTCAAAAGCCTGTTTTTTTACCCTACAGTAAAGAAAGCTATCAGACCAGGTTTGTTCCTTTCCCACCCACCCCCCTTTCCTTAATATGAACCCATGTTCAGAGTTAAGCCAGAAAATATTTAAATTACATTTTTCAAATACATTTTTTTCAGTAAGAAGAATACAAAAGTGAGAGTATGAGAGCACTGTTTCAGGAATGTTTTCTCTTTTGTGACTCCAGCTAAACATTTGTGGGTGCGGAAGGAGAGTCAGGAAAGTAGATTGAAGTCATATTTTTGGCTATATATCTTACTCCATACAAAAGGGAGAATCACTGAGAGATTCTGAAAGGGGACTACATGCTCAGTTTTTGTATTAAAAAATGAAAGAACTTTAATTAATGTTGCATTGTTATTTTTGTGATGGATTGTTATCAAGCTCGCCCCAACTAATGCCACATTGATATGCAACAGAACGACTTGTTTCCTAGTCCTGTGCCATCATCATGATGGCTGGTGTGTTTGAGCCCATTGTTGTGACTATTATAGTAATTCATCCCATCAAGGATTTCTCTGTTTTGCTGGCCCTCTGCTTTAGCCAATGCAATGTCTGTTTTGGTGATTTGTTTTCCCTGATGTTATGTTCAAAATAAAGAAGCTAGAACCTTGTCCTCCTGGCTTCTAAGGGGCATTCTAGTTCTCTCTTGTTTCAGGATATAGGGTGGCACCAAAAAATTGAAAGCAAGAACACCAGGTAGGAAAGGTGGCACAGCCCAGGTAAGAAGGAGAAAGGATGAAGCATATACTTCATGCTCACCATGTATGTCATGGGTCTCTCCATTTCTATCGTTTTCTTTCCGTTGGATTGGATCATATGACCAAGAGTCTGCACTGTGACTGCTCCTTCTAGCATCCTGGACCTTCCTGCATGACTTCTTGCTTGACAGATGAAGGAGCTGTTTCACCTGCTCTTTGCTCTCTTCTCTGTGAAGGCAAGTCTTGGGATGACAGCATCACAAGAGAGAGGCAGTGTTCATCCTGAGTGACTCCATGGAAGAGGACGGCTGAGAGCTCACAGGACCAGCATCAGAGTTTTCAGCCACTAAGATTTCCAACTGTGGTGGTTTTAATAGTGCATGTTAACCATGCCAATGGATCCCTAGGACCTGAATCAGGACATAACAAGCTTTAGAAGGGGTAAATGTGTTTAAGGTATGACAATAACAGATCAACATCAGTATGAGAGTGTGAAATACATGTGCATCATGGCCAGTATCTCTTCACCTGAGAGAATGGCCGTGCCATTAACTAGGGCAGGCCGAGGGGAAGCAGGAAAAAATAGAAGGTGCTGAATTTGAAGTGTTTGTAGAACTTGCAAGAGGAAGTTTGCCACTGGCCGTAGAAAATGTGTGACTAGAAATTAGGAAAGGAGTCACTGCTAGAGACAGGTTTGGGAGTCCTCCTCATCGAGAAAGCGGGGTGAGAAGAGAGTCAAAGGGAAGTGCTAGAGATAGGAGGAAGGAAAAAGCAAGGCGCTGAAAGGAGAAGGGTGGAAAGAGAGTTGGGACAGTGTAACAGCAGTGCCGAAGGAGGAAAGGACTCTAACCTGGAACAGGACAGCTATATGGCATGAGCTATGTTTTCCACAAAGTGATTACCAACCCTCAATAAATTGGTTAATGTTTGTGTTAGTCCAGGTAGACTAGAGCAACAAATTTATAGACACACATGTGGATATAAGGAAAAGATTTATATATAAAAGTAATAGGACATTAAGAAAGCATCCCAATCCAGCCCGGTACAAAGTCATAAGTCTGATACTAACCCAAATGCCCGATATTAGTCTATAACATCTCCTTCCCACTCACGAAGTCACAGGTCAGTGGGTGCAGAGTCCTGGCACCGGCAGGGGTTCTCCCCATGGCTCCTCACTTCTAGGGCTCAGGGTCCATCAACAGCATCCAGTGGTGGCTGAAGCAACTTATCGCTAGCAGGGGTCCCCATGTGGCCTCTCCAGCTTCAGTGGTCTGGCTCCCTCAGGGCTCCATCAAGGGTCCCCATGTGGCTTCTCCTCTGGCTCCTCAGACGCTGCCATCTTGTCTTGTTGGTGATTCATTGTCTCTGAGACTAACTCTCAACAACTGGGGAAGATAGCATCTCATCTTCACGAGGGAAATATCATGAGATTTCCCAGAAGTATCAGGAGAAAGCCATGCCTCATTGGCTACTCAATGGCTATCTCCAGATTAACAGGCTAGGCTCCACCCCTACATTTCAATCATAAAATTAACCTAAGCCCAAGGCTGCCACAATGTTGGCATCTGCATCATGACGGATGTATGCATCAACTTATCGAAAAGCAAATTTAGATGTTACAGTAATGAGAGTGTGAGTGTATGGTTATGAGAACAGCAATACTTGGTCTCTTTATTTGAATCTTCCTGCCAAGACATTACAACAACAACACACAAACGTTGCTTTCTTATCTTGGTTTGAGCTATGGCCTGTCTGTGAGAAAAACATTGGAAACTGTCATCATAAGCATCATTATCAATGAACACTGAAGCTACACATCATTTCAGAGGCAGTTCCTACTATCTGGAAACTTTTATTGTTGTTCATGAAATAGAGTACACATATAAAGGATGACCAATTGAAACAAGCTCCTAGTGGAAGGTACATGCCAAGGGATGACTTAAGAAAGACATTGCTCCAGGACTCTGGGTTAAAACAGAAAAAGATTGAGGAAGTCTTTCCAGAGGAGATGACTCTTGGACTAGAGTTATAAAAAAAAGAAGTAGGAGGTGAGGATTAAAAGAGTGTGAGGCACAGAGTAGGAACAGATCTAGAAGAAGCAAAAGTCTGCAGGTCAAAGTGTGTGTGTTATCTATTGACCAGGAATAATATTCATGTTGTGCTTCATATTAAGTGTGCCTTCTTTATCTGTTCAATAGAATGGTTCTGTCTGGCATTCATCTAACTTCTAGACAAGGCCAAAGGAGAGGACAGACAGGTGGACGGAGTCCATATTATAATCATATTTCAAATGCATTCATATTGAATTAATAAGAAAACACAAGTTTGTTAAGCAGAAAGGCAAAGTGAAAAGAATTGTGTTAAGAGGATACACCCAAAGGACTGAGCCCCGGTGGTGTAGTGGTTGTGTGAGGGACTGAGGCCGACTGGGTTGGGGGTTCAAATCCAGCAGCAGCTTTCCAGGAGCAAGGCTGGGCCTCCTACTCCCACCAAAGGGCAGTGATGCTCCCCCCCAAAAAAGAGGATACACCTAAGAATGGTAGATAGGGAGGAAATCCTAAAAATGTTGATGGCCAAGATGAAAGTATAATCGTTTATAAGAAATTGCTTGGCCTGAATCAGCTTGGTGTGACAAATCCTCAGCTGTTAGATAGCGTGGTAGGCTGGGTTTGTCTAGAGAAACTAAACCAACTATGTCTCAGAGTTGTCTGGGAAAGAACTTTGTACAAAGAAGGGATTTTAAATCAAGAAGGCATCCCAGTCCAATCCAATACAAGTCCATAGGTCTGATGCTAGTTGGGACCCTCTTCAGCCTCACATAGCTACAGGATAATAGCCCAGAAGGGTGAAGTGTGAAGCAGGGAAAGCAAAGGCCAGAGGATGCAGTCTTGTGGGTCCAACGTCTATGGAAACATCGCAGGGTATAGACAGCTTGCAGGTTGGGTAGCCCACGTGGGGCTGCTCCTGGAGTTAGGCAAAAAGGCTAACAAACAGGAAGGCAAAGAGGCAGAGAAAGGTGAGGGGTTCCCAATGTCTGTTTATAAAAAACACATTTCTGAAGAGACATCATCAGGCTGTGATCTGATTGACAGGCTGGTGATCACTCCCACATAAGTGCAAGATGATGGAAAATGCAATTACCACAGACAGTGAAGGTCTTTGTCTGTGTTTACAATATAGGTCATAGGAAATGAGTGGATCAGTAGCCTATCGATTGTGCATTGGGAAAAGTAAGAAAGGAAGAGACAATTCAAGGATGTTCCTCATATCAAACTTCAAAACATGAGACAGTGAAATATTTTGAATAGAATATTTTGAAGGTACCATCATTGAGAATAAATAGAACTGATGGGATAAAGAGGAATGATAAAGATTCAAACAAACTCAAAACAACAAAATAAAGCTTAGTCACTGTCATTGAGCCAATTCGGAATCATAGTGACCCTAGAGAACAGACTAACTGCCTCTGGGTTTCTGAACTTGTGAACCTTCATGGGAACAGAAAATCCCATCTTTCTCTCCTTGACCACCTGGGGGGTTTGAACCACCAGTCTTCTGGTTAGCAGCACAACATGTAGCCAGCAAGGACCTTTCAGGGACAAACTAAACAAACAAGATTTCAGAAGAGAAAAAAATGAGAACACTAAGTCCTGTGTTGTTACATATTAGAAAATTGGAAAAGCAGTGTCACCAGAGAGAGGAGTGGTCTAAAAGGAGTCCGTAAAAAGGGACACAACATGGGTAGACTTCAATGGAGATAGGGTTTCATTAAATATATATGGACCAGACTTCCAAAGTACCAAGGTGAACACCACTAGGAAAAGGTCTCCTGAATTCTCTAATTGACCTCCCTCCTCTGTCCTTGGAGAAGTTTCAGAACAATAGCTGAGATGGTATACAAAGGGTCAGGGCTGGCCATGTGCTTTTTTCTGGAAACACCTCCTGGAGATAGAAAGAGGTGACCTTCAAGCCAGTTCTCTACAAAAAGTGCCTGCTCTGCTGTGAAGCAGTTAGACACAAAGTCCTTGGCTTTGAGCTTCCAGGGAGCTAAGCAGATGGCAGCTCTGTCAACTGCAGCTGCAAACAGCTTCATCTTCAGTTTATTTCCAGAAGCCCGAGGCACTCGGGGACTGTTAACAGCTGTCTACCTGTAGGGACACAAATGATCTCTGGGCAATCAAAACATCATCTCCTGAATAGTGACTTAGCCATTTATCCAAATGCTTGCTGGTGGCCTGAACAGCTATCCGAGTCCTCATTGATGTGCCCACAAGGGGTGCAACCTGGTTGAAAGTAGAGTAAATATTACCCTTTAAGGAAGACTTTCTCCAGATGAAAAAGAGTAGAAAACATGACTGTTGGTTGTTCTTGGATAAAACCCCAAATTGGCACAATGCTTATGCAATAAATGGCCTGAGGACAGTATCTGATTTCCCTTGGCGTCCCTATTGCCTTGAGGCATGACTCAGGCAAGTCTTTATGGTCCATACATTTTTTTTAATATATTATGACACTAACCATTCCTCCTACACCACTCTGCATCAATGTTGGGTTTGACAATTTGTGCAATGGCCAAAAGGAACTCACAGTCATCACTGCTAAGAGTTTATTAAAGAAATTAATAGGTTACCATAAGTCGGGATCCGTAAACCATAAGGATAGTCATTGATCTCCTCAGAGAACAGCTTCTATGTCTCTCCAGTTCTCAGCTTCTCAGCCACTTGGTTCCTCGGCCGTTGCCTGCACGGATCAGGAAGACAACCTCTCTGTCACTCTGTCTCACAGTTCCCGAGTCTTGGACCAGATAAGAAGGTAGGTACCGGGTGTACTTGGTGCTGCTTCTCTGAGTATCCATGCCCCAGTCTCAGGTTTATTAGGTCCCAGAGGTCTCTGCCACTCTAGATAGAGATCTTCAACATGTACTTCCAAGATCCTAAGAGTCTATTTCTTCTCTATAAGGGTTTCCAAGATAGCTTATCCAAGATGGCTCACACCTCTTTTAAGTTGGAGGTGGTAGCAAAAACTAACCAATCCCTTATTTTCTTGTAAGACACGCCCTAGTTCCACCGTCCCACCCACTAATTGGTGGGGGTTACAGAGATTTGGGTAGGAGAACCATATTAAGAAATTTCGAAGGAACATTTGTATATTTGTTGTCATCCATGGATGTGTGCAAGGATTGTGATAAGAGTGGTATGAGTCTCTCCACCACAGCCTGTTGGTCAAATGAAGTTATAGACCAACCCCAAACTCAGGAGGGGAATAAGGTTCTTCTTTTTGATAGGAGGAGAGGTGGGGGATGTCTTATGGATGGTAGGAGCTAAGTTATGGCCTGCTAACTGTTAGTTTGGTAGTTCAAGCCTAGCCTCTATTCTGCACGAGAACAGTTGGCCCTGAGAAAATTGCAGTCTCAGAAATTCTCTGGGATAGTTTGATTCTGTACTATAGTGTTCCTTTGAATTGGATTTGACTGGGTGGCAGTGGGTTTGGATGATGGATTTATTTACCATAACATTACATGTTGTTTAAACAAATGAAAGGATCATATTTTCATATACTTTCTAAAGGCTTAAATAGAGGAAGTGCCAGATTCTACTAGAATGCCCTTGCGTATGTTTTTATGACACACACACACACACACACACAAAAGTATACATACCTAAAAGCTTGCTCTTGGTTGAGCTCGGGTTGGTTAGCCCTGACTGTAAGCACAGTGGTAAGGCATTCTAAAACACATCAGAATCCAGTAGCATGTCAGACTGGAATAGAGAGACCTTCTTTTCAACTCATGAGTAGGTGTGGGAGGAATTATCTTGACTAGAGAGGAAATTTGGGATGAGGAGGGCCGTTTTATGACTTTTGTGGGCTCATGTATAATTTAAACATATTAATGACAATGGCTACTAATACCTGGGACCTGGAGGCAAAAGATGTGGCAAGAGAGGGGTAATCTCAGACAAGAGTACAAATCCAAAATGAAGTGAGAGTAGTAAACATAATTTCTATTGGGCATGACTCCTGCCAAGGGTTGACAAATGAGGAGGAAATGGAATTGAAGGACAGCTCATAGGGTCATGCCTGTGTGGCAGGGCCCGGCCAGGTCCTGGCTGTTCTTTAAGCATACTGAAACTACTCTGTAAGGAAGCCTGGTCCTAAATCAATAAAAACTCCTGGATTCATACATGTCTGTATAAAAGATTCCAGATAAAAGACAGCCTAGATTCTGAGTCTCAGAATCTTTGTGAAATTGTGTGTGTGTGTGTGTGTGTGTGATTGTGCATGTAGGTGGCTGACAGGTTGGAGGAAAGGTGAGAACCAGGATGAGACTAGAATCCAGGTGTTTATAAGATATCAGAGAGGTGAGGTGGTAGAAAGAGCATAGACTTTGAAGCCGGATGAATCTGGTTCTATCCGTCACTTCTGTTTAAGGAGAAAGTGATCTAAATTTTGATTAGTTAAAGGGGAAAAACAAAAGGACTTCTTGGCAGTTTTGAGGAGTTAAAGAGCTACGATTGATACATTGTTTAATATTTTGTTTGGCACCTGCTGAGCCTCAGCAGTAATCCCCCTCATTTTGCCCCCTCCCCCACCATAACTGTGGGGTTGTATCTGGTGCCAAAGAGTCAGACTGAGTTGAAATCACTTCTGAGGCCAGTCCTATGATGTAGGAGTGGGGCAGAGTCCATGTGCTTCTGGACAATTGCTCACAATGATCATGCAGATGGTGAGTCAAAGGAGGCCAGATCACCGGTGAATACAAGATCGAGGAGGGGTAATATATGTGTGAACTCCATCTTTTACCAGCAGAAGAAAACAAAGCCCAAATTAAAAACTAAATTCTCCTTTGCTTCTCTCTTCATTAAACTTTTTGAGAAGGGTTTACTTATTTTCTTTACTTATTTTACTTATTTACTTCGGTAGGCTGCAACAAAGTGTTGGTTTAGAGTCCTCACAGTTTTTACAACAAACCATTGGAGAGCACAATTCCCGGCTTCAGATCACTCACTTGTTGCTGGAAGACCATTTTGTTTCTGAAAGCTTGCCCATTCTCCAATGATCGTATCTTGGCAAACCCACTAGCTTCTAAAATCACCAACTTCTTGCCTGTATTTACCTTTGGAAACTAAATAAACAATCTCCTGGATGACCTTTGTTTAAAGCTCTTTTCTCAAACGATGGTTTCTCAACCATCTAAACCACAAGGATGATTGTATTAGATCATTCTGAGAAGTGAAAAAAACAACTCAACCACTCCAGTAGTCTGATTATGCAGCTATGGTGTTATGGATGGTCTTAAATATGGAAAGAATTGAGCTTTTTGTGTGTTGTATCTTCAAATTTTGGCTTATGATGGGGTAGAAATTCCAAAGCCGACTAAAGAGTCCATCCACAAACAAATCTCAGAACCAGATGCCCTTTCCCCCAGATTTGTGTGGGAAAAAGTATAGAGTGTAAGCATAGAGTATGTTTCATGCCAACACTTTGTAAATATCTTTTGCCTTGTGCTCAGTAAACTCTAATCACACTGCACATCACTTATGAAACCTCAACTATTTATGGGGGTAGGGAAGGAAAATATGATTATCTCCAAGCAGATGTTCCTGGCTTCAAACCGCAAAAAGATTCCCCCATTCTCAACCCTTACTACCCATAGAGTTATTTCTTTCTGTTTAAAAAAAAAATGCTTTGATTATCACAATCCATACATTCCTCCCATGTGTCAGGCATATTTGCATATATGCCACCATCATTGTTTTTGGGTATTCTTGAGCTCCTGATACGAACTCCCCATTTCTTCCCCCTCCCTCATGAAACCTTGATACATTATAGGTTATTTTTCCACATCTTATATCATCCTCTGTTGTCCCTCACCCACTTTTCTCTTATTCGTGCCCCTTGGAGGTGGTTCTAGTTTGATCCTTGTGATCAATGCCGCTTTCCTCCCTCCACCCTCCCCTAATCCTCCTGGTATCTCTACTCTCCTTGTTGGCCCTGATGGGTTTATCTAGCCTGGATTCCCTGTGTTGCAGGCTCTTATCTGTAGCAGTGTGCATGTTCTGGTCTAATCCAATTTGTAAGGTAGAATTGAGCTCATGAGAGTGGGGTAAAGGAAGCACCAAAGAGCCAGAGGAAAGTTGTGTGTTTCATCAGTGCTATATTTCACCCTGACTGGCTCATCTCTTCCCTGTGACCTTTCTGTGAGGAGATGTCCAATTGGCTACAGAAGGACATTGGGTCTCCACACCATGCCCCCTCCAATTCACCTTGGGTATAGTTTTATTATGGGTAAAGGAGCTATTTCTATGGAGAACACATAGACTCACAAAATAACCTTCATCAATAACTGCCCAGCAAAAAATTAAAGTTGTGCTTAGAACAAATGCAGTCTTTCAGATGATACAAAAATAAGTAAATTAAGTAAATTTTATCTGAGAGGTAGGTATCTGAGGGCCATAGTACACTTACTATGTGAAAATATACCATAACTCACACACGGTAAAATTTTAAGAGACAGTCTTATCTTTCTCCCTTAGAGGAGTCAGTGGATGTGAACTCCTGATCTTATGGCTAACACCCCAATACGTAGCAAACACACAGTTCTACCAGGGCTCCTTGAAACCAGGGAAAGGTGAACAAAACAAATCTAAATTCTAGTAGCAGAATGGTGAAGTAAAATAAATGGAAACTTCTGTATGCTCATACAAAATAATGTAGAATTTACACACAAAAAAGTGGGAGCAGGAATTCAGGGACACCGTTTTCAGATCAAGCAAGGTATTATTTCTCTTCTTTTTTACTTTCTCTTGGAGCAGATCCTATTTATCTAACAGTTTGAGGTTTAAGGTTTCCCTACCCTCCTCTATCTATCTGCCAATAGATATGACGTGTTCTTCCCTTAACAGTCATGATACCTTACATTAAAATGACTAATGCAGAACACGTTATCTCACCTTCTAAAATGATTCTACCCCAGCCCCACTATTGAGGACATAATGTTTTATCATCCAGTCATATAGCACAAGATGCTTTTATACTAATTCCAATCATCCATCCCAACCCCCAATGAATCATTTTCAAAATCCTATCTCTGTTCTTCTTGTCTTGCTTTGGTTTTACTTGCTAGATTTTTTTATATATATATAAATCATTTTATTGGGGGCTCGTACAACTCCTATCATGATCAATACATCAATTGTATGCAGACCACATTTGCACATTTATTGCTATTATCATTCTTGAAACAACCTCCTTCTATCTAGGTCCCCAGTACCAGTTCCTCATATTTCTCTTCCCGCCCCATGCCCCTTTCCCCACTCTCCTTTAACAATTTACAAATTGTCATGATTTTGTCATCGTACACTGTCTGATGTGTCCCTTAACCCACTTCCCTATTGTTCATACCCCAGAGAGGAGGCCATATGTAGATCCCTGCAATAGGTTTCCCCTTTCTACTCCACCTTTCCTTCACCCTCTTGTCATCGCCACTCTCACCCTTGGTCCCGAAGGTATCATTTACCCTGAATTACTCTAGTTACTGGTTCCAGGGCACATCCCCTGATATAGCTGAATTTTTCAGGTAAAATTGGGATCATGATAGTGGGTAGGAGGAAGCATTTAAGAACTAGAGAAAAGTTGTATATTTCATTGCCACTACACTTCATGGCTCATCTCCTCCCTACGACACCTCTGTAAGGGGCTGTCACTTCGCCTATTGATGGGCTTTGGGGTCTGTGGCGGTCATGTGTTTGATGTCAATTTCATGATTGGAAGTCTATGGGGTGGAATCTGGCCTGTTAATCTGGAGATAGCCATTGAGTATTCAATGAGGCCTCTGTGTGGGCATGGCTTTCTCCTGAGACTTCTGGAAAATCTCATGCTATTTCCCTCATGGAGTTGAGAAGCCATCTCCCAGTTGTTGGGAGTCAGTCTCTGAGATGACAATGGACAAGACAAGATAATAGCATCCAAAGAGCTGGATGAGCCAGAGGAGAAGCCACATGGCCTTACCCTGATAGAACCAGACCTCTGAAGCTGGAGAGGTCATGTGGAGACCCCTGCCAGTGCTGAGTTGCTTCTACCACCACTGGATGCTGTTGATGGACCCTGAACTCTGGAAATGAGGACCCATGGGGAGATCCCTGCCAATGCTGGGATTCTGGACCCACTGGCCTGTGACTTCGTGAGTCGGAAGGAGAATTTATAGATTGGTATCAGGCATATGGGCTAATATTGGACTAAGGACTTTGAACTGGACTGGGTTGGGATGCTTTCCCAATGTTCCATTCCTTTTGTATATAAACCTTGTCCTTATATCCATATGCATGTCTATGAATTTGTTTCTACCTGGACGAACACAGGTTCCCAATCTATACTCCCCCTCATTTATAATGATATAATTTTTAGTTATTTGATACCTGATACCCGGTGTATATCTATATCTTTTGTAGGCAGGCACCATCAGCTTACTTCACCACATTTACTTATGCACATATTTGTCATTGGCGAGTATATCAGGAAAGTAAGCATGCAATTATATGATTTTTAGTTCTTGAAGCCTGATTACTGATCTCTTTGTCACCTCGTGGTCACACAAGCTGGTGTGCTTCTTCCTTGTGGGCTTTGTTGCTTCTGAGTTAGATGGCTACTTGTTTACTTTCAAGCCTTTAAGACCCCAGATGCTACATCTTTTGATATCGAGGCACCATCAGCTTTCTTCACCACTTTTGTTTATGTACACATTTGCCTTCAGTGATCCTGTTGGTAAGGTGAGCTTTATGGAATGCCAATTTAATAGAACAAAAAAAAAGTGTTCTTGCATTAAGGAAGTACTTGATTGGAGGTCCAATGCCCATCTGCTATCTTAATACTAACTCTTTAAGTGTATGCACATAGATTTATTTCCCCATCGTCGTTATATAAATATACTCACCTATGTACATGCCTGTATTGAGACCTCTATAAATGTCTTTTACCCCTCAGTTCTTTCCTCTATTTTCTTTTACTTTCCTCTTGTCCTACTATCATGGTCAACCTCCCTTGGGGTTTCAGTATGGTCTCTCTGTTACATTATTTTTGATCAATCCCTATCAGGCCTCTCACACCCACCTTGTCACTGATTTTTTAATCACTTGCTGTTCCCTTATGCCTGGGTTGGTCAACACCACCTCCTTTGTCCCATCTTCCCATCTCCCATTCCCCACCTCCTTGCCCCAACCATTAATCCTGTTATTTTCTCCTCCAGACTATTTATCCAGCCTATCTTATCTAGATAGACCTGCAGAGATAGCAATATGTACTAGAAAAAAAGGCATCCTAATATGAATAAACCAAAGAAAATAAAATGATGACATGAACAACAAAAAAAGCCCAAGGTCCAATATGTATATGTAAAAAATTAGAATAATAACAAAGTAAAAACCTGTAAATAGTTTAAGGTCTGTTCATTGACCTCCAGGAGTGTCCCCCCGTTGAGTCCAATGGAGTGCCCCACTCTGGTCCCAAAGCATATCCTTGGCACTGCCTTGGAAACTCCATCCTCTGTTGCACACCTTTAGTGTTTTCTCATCATGTGGTTGGTTCAGACCAGGAACAGTCTGGACCTGGTTTCTCCATTCTTGTCCCCATAGGGCCTTGTGTCAGCGAGGGATGCCGTGATTCATAGTGGGGACGGTCATATGGTCTTCTCTGTGCATTGGCTGGTCTGAGTGGGAATATGGTCCCCAAGGCTTGGTGGGCCAGGATGCACTCCATTCTCTCTTCCTCCCCCGTCATTTGTTCTCATGTGGTCTAAGCAGGCATGTCTCACTCCCCAAGCTGCAGCTTCAGTGCTGACCTCCAAAGCAAACTCCAAACCAGGAAGAGTTGGCTGTCCACGTAGTTGGGATTGGGGTTGGGCCTTCAGAATCCTCCAACTGGTTTCCCGCTCCATGCCTTCATACTGCATTCACATCTTGGATCACTGGGTTTGTTTGGTCCCTCTTTCCCTAAAGAGATATAAAAAAACATGCTCCCCTTGGGTGGGTTGTTATCCCATTCCCTTTCTACACATCACCACCCCCCCGCCCCATCCCACCACAACCACCTCAGTTGGCTACCATATGGAAAGCCAACTGGATTTGGTCTGACCCCGGCCATACTACCTGGGCTTCCCCCAGGAATTTTTGTATACAGTGGCTTTATTCCCTATACTCCTTTTGCATTTTTTTAAAATTAGATTTTAAAAAATAGAATATACCTTGATTTTTTCCCATTTTTTCTACTTCACCCATGTCCTAGACCACGTCCTCAGCAAAGTATTTGTTGATTATTCTAAAATCTGTCCCGAGTCTAGTCCCATATAGCCTACACACTAGTGTCAGGAGGAACTTCATTAGATACTGCATTCAAAGTTTATGCTGATATTTTCAATAGTTTTCAATAGTTCTCCAGTTTCTTTCATATTAGACCTACATTAAAATGCATTGATTATTTTTCTATGCCTACTTTTTAAAATGGAACCCTAGTGGTGCATTTGTTGCAATTTGAAACCACCAGCTGCTCCACTGGAGAAAGACAAGACTTTTTTTCTTCTTTCTTAAAGCATTAGACTCTTGGATACTCACAGAAATCGTTACACATTTTCTGATAGATCACTGGAAGCCAGCATCAATTCCATGGCAGTGAGTGAGAGACAGGTACATTTTTAAAGTCGCCATTAAACTGAATCTTATTTATGGCAACCCTATACTGTCAGAGTACGATACTCTGAGTACAGAACAGTACTCCATAGAGTTTTCAATGGTTTTGGTTGCATCAAGCATATTTGTACTAATAAAGCAACAATTTTCCCATTGGCAGCATAGCACGTTAACTGTTTGCACCGCCAAAGGACTCAGTTTCCTATATTCATTAATCTAGTCTCTGTATACCTCTTATATTGCTTTTCCTAATGGATATCCATCTTATCTTTTATGACAATTAACAGAAAGCCTAGTATGTAAAACTAAACCCACTGCCATTCAATCAATTGACTCCTAGCAACTTTGAGAATACATGTTGAATAACTAAAACATAGATATTCAATGAATATTTCATTTAGGGGGAAAGGAAACTGGGATTACATATGGTTAGAACTGACATAGATACTATTTAAACATTAGTTTATGTTTGAATGATGTAGACCTAAAATCAATAAGCTCTATTAAAACCTGATTATTTGACTCATTATTAGGGGTCATTGAGTTGATTCTGATGCACAATGACTCCTCTATATACAATGACTCTCTATACCACATGGCCCTGTCCAGTGTCACTTTCACGATTATTCTTCCATGATTACAGCCGTGTGTCAGTCCATTTTGTTAATGGCCTTCCCGCTTTCCACAAGCCCTCTAAATAACATAGTACAAGAGGTGATTCTAAGGAGACTTAGTGAAATAGTGGCTATAGACCAAGCTGTTAACTCCAAGGCCAGTGTTTCAAACCCATCAGGTGTTCCACAGCAGAGAAATGAGGCTGTCTCCTCCTGGAGAGATTTAAAGATCTTTGAAACTCAAAGGAGTAGAGATATACTCTGTCCTGTAAGGCTGCTATGACTCAGAATAGACTTGATGGCAGCGAGGTGTTTTTGGTGCTGTTATTTAGTTTCAGAGGAGATTCTAACTTCTGGCTCAAGAAAAGCAAAACAAAACAAAAACAGTTGCCATTGAACGGATTCTGACGCATGGCCAACCCATGTGTTTCACAGTAGAACAAATGTCCCTGAAGGGTTTTAGTGACTGTTTTTTTCGAAGCAGACTCCAGGCCTTTCTTCTGAATGCTTCTGTGTGGTCTTGAACCACTCATCTTTTGGTTAACAGCCAAACACTAACCACTTGTGCTACTTAGGGAGTTCAATCCCTACTTAATGTGACACTCCCCCCCCCCCCCCCCAAACAACAACATCAACAACACCACATCCATTGTCATTCAGCTGATTCTGACTGAAGAAGACTTTACCACAAAGCAAACAGTGCTCAAAACCATTTCGAAGGGTAAATTTGTATGTCAAATCTTGCACGGGACAGTTAATCAAGCTTTTGATTAGCACTTGAATGCTATTTGTGCCATCAGTGCTCCTCAAACCCTGCTTGAAAAAACAAAAACAAAGCACAGCCATTGAATTTATTCTGACTCGTCTCTTTTTCTGTTTCCCTCCCTCTTCTCACCCTCCCTCCTTCAAGTCTATGGGAACTCATAGTGACCCTTCGGGACAGAAGAACTGACCTTGTGAATTCCTGAGAGGGGAACAGAAAGTCCTATCTTTCTTCTGAGGAGTGGTTGGTGGTTTCATCTGCTGGTCTCATGATCATAGCTCAACTTGTAAGCACTACATCACCAGGCTCCTGTTCTGACTCATAGCAATCCTTTATAGGGCTTACGAAGCTGTCATATATTATGATGCAGATAGCTTCAGTTTCCTTCCACTGATAGACTGGCAGATTTGAACCACCCACCTTGCTGTTCGCAATTAAACACTTACCAGAATTCCTGGTAGATGGAATTAAATTTAGAATTATCAAAAAGAAAACCTCATGAAGACATAGATATATATAGCAAGGAAAAATTATCAATATGGAGCTGCTTATTCTAGAAAACAAGCCCTAACCCCACTACCCTGAGGCAAAACATTTAGGGCATGCAACAGAATAGCATGGGGAGCAGAGCAAGGAAATCCCAGGGGAGTACCAAAAACAGACTTTGAGGAAAAGGGCTGGTACCCCATCAGACTTGACCTGGAAACACTCCTAAAGGGTAACAAACAGATCTTGAACTATTTACAGGGTTTTCTTTCTTTCTTTCTTCTTTTTTTTTTCTATCGTCATTGGTTTGTTGTTGGTTTGTTTTCTTTTGTTGCTTTGTTTTGTTCTGTCTTGTTTCTGTGCACATCATTGTCTCGGCAGGTCTATCTAGATAAGACAGGCAGCATAAACAATCTGGAGGAAAAAACAATGACCGACAGTTCTGGAAGGGCATGGGAGAGGGAGAGGTGGGAAAAATGAAGTGGTGCTAAAAAACCCAGGGACAAGGGAGCATCAAGTGATCCAAAATCGGTGGAGAGGAGGATGTAAGAGGCCTGGTAGGGCTGGATCAAGGACAATGTAACTGAGAGGAATTACTGAAACCCAAATGAAGGCTGAGCATGATAGTGGGACAAGAGGAAAGTAAAAGGAAACAGAGGAAAGAACTAGGAGGGAAAGGGCATTTATAGAGGTCTAAATTCAGACATGTACATATGTAAATATATTTCTATATGAGGGTGAGATAGATCTATGTGTATATCTTTATAGGTTTAGTATTAAGGTAGCACATGGACACTGGGTTCCACTCAAGATCTCCCTCAATGTAAGAGCACTTTGTTCTATTAAACTGACATTCCATTATGCTCACCTTCCAGACACAATCACTGAACACAAAGAGGGTGCATATGCAAAGGTGGTGAAGCAAGCTGATGGTCCCTGGCTATGAAAAGATATAGCATCTGGGTCTTAAAGGCTTGAAGTTAAACAAAGTGGCCATCTGACTGAGACACAACAAAACCTGCATGGAAGAAGCACACCACTCTGTGTGATCATGAGGGGTTGAAGGGATCAAATTTCAGGCATCAAGGAACAGAAAACCCTATCAGTGTGAATGTGAGGGAGTGCAGAGTGGGGAACCAAAACCCACCTGTAGACAACTAGACACCCCCTTACAGAAGGATCACAGGGAGGAAATGAGCCAGTCAGGGTGCAGCGTAGCAACAATGAAACACAACTTTCCTCTAGTTCTTTAAGGCTCCCCATGCTCCACCTCACCCCCACTCTTATGATCCCAATTCTACCTTACAAATCTGGCCAGACCAGAGGATGTGCACTGGTACAGATAAGAACTGGAAACAGGGAACCCAGGACAGATGAACCCCTCAGCACCAGGGGTGAGAGTGGAGATACTGGGAGGGTGGAGGAAATGTGGGAGTAGAAAGGGGGAACCAATTATAAGGATCTTCATATAACCCCCTCCCTGGGGTGGGGAAAACAGGGAAGTGGGTGAACAAAGATATTGGACAGTGTAAGACATGAAAAAATGACAATAATTTATAGACTATCAAGGGTTTGTGAGGGAGAGGAGTGGGGAGGGAGGAGAAAAATTAAAAGCCGATACCAAGCGCTCAAGTAGGAAGCAAATGTTTTGAGAGTGATGATGGTAACAAATATACTTGACACAAAGGATTGTCATAAGAGTTGGATGAGACCTCAATAAAGTGATTTAACAAAAAAGAAAGAAAATAAGCACTGAGAGATAGGGATGCTAAAAAATAAAAAGGTTTATCAAAAAATAATTTTGGAAAAACTACAGATTTTTATTCCCCTCTGAGTTTCCTAATATTTAACATAGAGGTCGTCAAACTAACCTCACTATGACAACATATGAGAACCAGGATCCGTGTTTTGTTCCCGGAGAGCCCCAGCACTAACTCAGTAAGTATTGCAGAGTGCATTCTGAGAGTATATTTGGAGAGTGCTTGTGAACTAAAAGTATGCTTGCACTGACTTTGATGTTGCTTGGAAAACAATGCTTTTTACATGAACTCATTTTTTCAACCAACTTCCTGTTCATATGATGTTTGAAGGAACTTAGTCCAAGTCAAGAGGGAATGTTCTCTGACGCAGGAGGATCCAGGAGCCTTAGGTCTGAAGGCACCGATTCTGTCTTTTCATTTTGTTTGACATAATCACCAGGTTCTGAGAGATCAATGTCTAGAGGAAAACTCCCAGACGTCTCCAATGGCTGTGACTGGCCAAAGGCTGGCAGAATTTCAAAGGCTGAGGGATCAGCCGAACAATGGCAGCCAATTGTCCAATTGTTTCTTATTTACTTTTATTTTTTAAATGTTCTTGCAATGGAGACTGGATCAGCAACTTCCATAAAAACTGTGCCACAGGGCACCAGGATGGAGGGAGAGCCCCTCTGCAGTCTAAATGAGCGCCACCCAGAAAGGCTTTTGGCCATGACAGTGAGCTTTGACTTGTTCACCATCGCAATGGCAACAGCAAAGGTTAGCTTGTAAAATTACCTTGGCTGCTCTGCTATGTAAAATGTGAACAGGAAACAAGTCATTTTCCTGACACATGAGCTCACCGCTTATCTAAAATCAGTTACACACTGCAAAACACCCTCTTTTACCCCCTGCCTGGTGACTCCCATTAGTACACAATGTAATTTCACAGCTAGCGCTTGGGGAACTTTCTGGAAGCATTTTAGACTGAAACAGTGGAGTAGAAGGTGGCATGGGTCTGGTTAATTTCAGAATATTGAAGTGTTGGAATTACAGTGTGATGACAGGATTCATCAGAAGGATTTATTTCTTTGGGCCTGTGGCCTAATGAATTGGAAAATATTTTCCTATGTCTTCTCCTTGAGCTCTAAATTAAAGTGACACATTTTATTAAAAAGTGTCATTTATACATATTATTGTATGAATTATGGTATGGCACACATGACAATAATGTCATCTGCTGATCTCACGCATTGATTCTCATTTCACTTAAAAGTGAGAACATAGAATGAAAAAGTATCTATGGAAAGCTTTATTATGTGTGTATGTTGTCCAAATACCCTGTGTAAATGTGCAGGGATTTTATGTGACGATTCCTATATAAATCTGCCCAGGCCATGTGTTTAACAATGTAACTGCATGAACTTGTATTGTTATGTAGGGCAAACAGACAGAATGGAATAAGATGAAGTCTTTTCTAGTTTCAGTTCCTCGATTCCAAATCAGGGCAATAAAGGAATTCAAGATGGCTCAGGACATGGACATAGCTGGGCAACTGACTGAGGTAGTCCTATGGATAGTCATCTAATCTGGTGTCAATTCGAGGATTAAGAGTCTAGGGGTGGAGTCTAGCCTGTCAATCTGGAGGTAGCCCATGAGACCTCTGTGTGGGCATGACCTTGTCCTCTGAGAATCCTGGGAAATCTGGTACTTCCTTTTTGGAGGCAGGAGACACTCCCTCCCTTGGAGACACATGACTGAAAAGGCTCATTTCCTGTGAGATATCCCTGAGAAGGCACATGGACCCACCCTGATGCAGCCCTGGGTGCTGAGAAGCCATGTAGAGACCCCTGCCAGTGGAAAGATGTTTGCAACGCAACTGGATCCAAAGACTTTCTGTCCACTGGCCTGTGATCTTCTACATTTGGCATTCTCGCACATGTTTTGTGAGTCTGAAGATGACTTTATAGATAACTGTCGGACATATGGGTTAGTATCAGACGTATGGACTTGATTTGGACTGGGAAGGGGCATTTTCTCAATGTTCAATTGATCTTGTTTATAAATCTCTTTTTTATACACACAAGAGTTTCTATGGATGTGTTTCTCTATTCTACCCAGACTAACACACCCCATTTAACTCTGATGTTGCATAAGTCTAACTAAAGGATGGTATTAAAAAGGTCATTTACATTACATTCTCAGGGACATTTGGGAATTTGGCTACGGGTCATTCTCAGCACAGCATGTCAGAGTGACATTTCTACAGTGCCATTGCTGCACAATTGCAATGAAAAGAGCCTGTCGATAGCATGAGTCACTCTTACCTGCTAAACAAAACTGGGAACATTGAGACGAAGCTGAACTGAAGCACCTCTGGTTATTGTCAGATGAAGTCCTAACCATATGGTTTCAAAACCATAGGTCGAAAGGTTCTTGGAAGACAGAACTCTTGATGGATATTTTTCTCAGTGGCTAATATTTCAAAAGAGGACCTCCTTTTGGTTCTTCCAAGTCTGTTCTTAGTCTAGAAATGACCATACAAATTCTGCACCATTGGTGATTCTGCTGGTACTTGAAAGCCCAGTAGTATAACTTTCAGCATGACAGCAGCACGCAAGCCACCACAGTGCAACAAACTGGTAGGTAAGAGGGCTTGATAGATATAGACATTGATAGAGTTCATCTTCACATCTACATGCACATCCACAATTGCGTCCAGACCTGTATCTATGCTCTATGCAGTGAGGTGCCAAGTCTGTTCCAAATCTTAGCAGTCCTATGTATGACAGAACTGAACACTGCTGGATTCTGTCCCCTCTTCATGATTATTCTAATATTTGATTCCATGGCTACAGCCACTGTGTCAATTCACTTGTTGAGGGGCTTTACTCTTTTTCTGCTGCTTGTCTACTTTACCAAGCATACTATCCTTCTTCAGGGACTAGTCTCTTCTTCTAATAAGTCCAAAGTCCATGAGGCGATGTCTCAACATCCTTGCCTGTAAGGAACATTCTGCCTGTACTTCTTCCAAGTCACGTTTGTTTTTTTTCTTTTGGTGCCCATAGTATTCTTCACCAGGACCATAATTTAAATGCACCAAGTCTCCTGTGATCTTCCATATTCAATGGGCATCTTTCATATACCTATGAGGTGATTGAAATTATCTTGATTTTGGTCAAGCCCACCTTTATTTTCAAAGTAATCTGTTTTGTTTTTATCACTTTAAAAAGGCCTTGTGCAGCAAATTTACACAATGTAATGTGTCCTTTGATCTCCTGATCTCTGTTTCCATGAACATTGATTGTGGAACTAATCCAGATAAAATTCTTGATAACTTCAATATTTTCTCCATTTGTAATGAAGTTACCTCTTGATCTAGTTCAGAAGATCTTGCTTTTGTTTACATTAAGTTGCAATACATACTGAAGGCTATAATCCTTGATCTGATTCCATCACCATGCACTTCCATACCTCCATTCAGCAAGCTATGTAATGTCATCTATAAATGACATATTGTTAATAAGCCTTCTTCTAAACACAATACCATTTTCCTCCTCATATGATACCGCTTCTCTGATTGCTTGTTCTGCATTCAGAATTATGATGAGAAGATACAGTCATGGAGCATGCCTTTCTTTGTAATAAACCATGTAGCATTCTGGGGTTCTGTTCACACAACTGCCTCTTGAACTATGTACAAGTTTTGCGCATGTATAATTAGTTTTTTGGGGGGGGATCACTGCCCTCTGGTGGTGGGAGTAGGAGGCACAGCCTTTGCTTCTGTGGAGCTGCTGCTGGAATTGAACCTCCATCCCAGTGGGCCCCAGTCCCACACACAATCACTACGCCACCGGGGCTCAGTGCATATAATTAGTTTTAAGTCCCATTCTTCCCAAGGATATATAATAGTTAGTTGTAATCAACACAGTTTAGTACTTTTGCATAGCGAAGAGTTCCCATAATCAATACATAGCCAATAAAACATTAAAGAACATATTCCTGAGATTCTGTGCTTTTAGCCAAGATCCCTCTGATATCAGCAGTGATATCCTTTGTTCCACATCTTCTGAATCTAGCCTGATGTTCTGGAAGCTGTCAATGTGTCATTTCCAACATAGTCAACCATTCGATTTTTCTGATTCAAAAATGGCCAATACCAACCCATTTTAGCTCCCCAGCATCTAGGATATTGATCTTTATGCATTCCATTTCTTTTTTTTGGCATCACTGCCCTCAGGTGGTGGGAGTAGGAGGCCCAGCCTTTGCTCTGGTGGAGCTGGAATTGAACCTCCATCCCAGTGGGCCGCAGTCCTGCGCACAACCACTATACCACCGGAGCTCAGTCCTCCATTTCATTTTTGATGACTTACAGTGTTCCTAGATTCTTACTTGGTACATTCAAAGTTTTAATGAATAGATTTCTTCAACTATTTCTTTTTATTTGGAGTCATAAGAAAATAAGGTGTCTTGACTCACATAGGCTTTACTCCATGACATTGAGAAGACAGCTCCTCCTCAGTCCGATTTGCATGTCTCCAGACATAAGGGGCTCATCTTATGACCCTGAATCAGACCATATGTAGCTTCTATTCACTAGATCGTTATTATCTCACAGTGCTTTGATGCTATCTGAAGGGGTGTTAATAGCTAATTCTTTTGAAGTGGACATTCTGTTCCCTCTTCATAGTCTGCTCTTAGTTTGGAAACTCTATGGGAACTTCTGGCTGTTAGTGACCTTGCTGGCATTTGAAATACCAGTGACATTCCTTCTAGCATCACAGCCACATACAACCCCCACTCTATGACAACTAGCTAAGGGTAGAACCTGTCTTTGCACCCCTGTTTCTATGCTAATTTTGCAAGATGTCATTATTTACGAATTAAGAAATTATTTGCTAATTTGGCAGACATTAAGAATCTGATGAAAAGGATTATTCACTGATTAGAGAAACATTTGGTAATGATATATCAGGTAAAGGACTAATTTCAAAAATCTATAGAAAACCGTAATACTTTAGTAGAAAAAAATTGAATCAAAAATGGACAGAAGATACTGAATAGAAATTTTAGTAAGATAGCATCCAGGCAGTCAACAACATATGAAGAAATGCTTTAGTTCCTTAGCTATCAAAAAACTAAAAACTAAAACAACAAAAAGAGAGAGACAGAGATCACTCCACATTGACGCTCTTAACAAAATTTAAGAAGAAAGAAAAGAAGACATAATAAATGCTGGAGAGGTTGTGGGGAGATTGACGTACTGGTGCATGGCGGCTAGGATTCCAGAATTTTACCACCACCATGGACAACAGTATGGCGCTTCCTTTAACAGTGCAAATCCAATTCCTTATGATCCTGCAATCTCCTTTGCATATACCCTAAAGAATTAAAGAAGAAAACATGAATAGATAAATGTACACCTCTGGTTATCACAGCAATTTCTATAACAGCAGAAAGATGGAAAACAACCAAAAGGCTATGACAAAATGGAAAGACAAGCCCTTTTATATACACACAGTGGAATATTATGCATCCTTAAAGCCATGACAATGTGCCTGTCAAACACCACTGTGGAAGTTGTGCTTAACAAAGTTAGTCAATCTCAAAAAAGATAATTATTTCTGATAGAGAGGTGAAGAGGAAGGGACAGGTGGGAAAAGGAGAAAACAAAGGCACAGAAGAAAGACCTGTATCCATCCAGGAGGAGGACCTGGTTTACGGGGAGGCTGTCTCTGTTTTCATGACATGAGCTGGGCAACTTCTTACAGTGTGTTTTCCTTTGAGGCATGTCCCTTGTGAGCTATACACCAAAAAAAGGAGGAAGCAATTTTTAAAAACAAGAATCAGATTATTAATAAAAAGATTACTATATTTTCTTCTATGATTATTAATGTTCATATTTCAATAATGCTCATCATATTAATTTTATTACTAAGAGCATCAAATATGAGATAGTGCCTAAACAATTGGAGCTGTTTTAGATCATTGAAGCTTAATTTGTTTCAAAAGTCTAATTTGTGTTTGTAAAGCAGAATGATCTAGATGTGGGAATTATAGCTTACTCCTCGGTCCTACTTCTACCTTCTTAAAACAAACAAACAAACAAACAAACAAAAAACTGTAAGGCAGAGGTACCTGATAGGACAGAAAAGAACTTCAAAGTTTAAATTCTTATGAATGACAACTGGCTGGTACATCAGCCTCATGGAGCAGCGGGTGAGTCCAAACCCCCAACCTTCTGTGTCTGGCTTCTTAGAACTTGCCAGATCTGCTCCTGTGGGTTTCTGATACTGTGAATCTTTATGAATTTGTTTATTTATTTGTTTGTTTGTTTATTTATTTATTTTTGTGGCATCACTGCCCTGGTGATACCGTGAATTTTTATAGAAGTAGAAAGCATCATCTTTCCCCTGTGGAGTGGCTGGGAGTTTTGAACTGCGAAATTTGCAGTAAGCAGTCCAACACATAACTCAATATGTCATCCTGACTCCTCTGTAGACACAATTGATTCATACATCTGCAGCTGTAGCTTCTTTGTATCCTTGATACTCTGTTTACTGCACACTTCTGCTATCTATGGATGCTAGTTTAGCATCTGAAGCTCAAAATGTGAAATAGAATTGTACTTTTATGACTTTTCCAAATTCTCCTCTTAGAGTATTTATGTAGTTGAAGGCATTAATAGCTTAAGAGCTCCCAAAGTGATATTTCTTTTATCCATCTCTACATCAAGTAGCTCATTAAGACCTATAAATCTTCCTCCCAAAGCTACCAACTACATTCCCTCTTCTCTGTTCCCCTTCTGGGGGCTTAGCTGTTCTGTAAGACTTTCTATCTTAGACACAAAATATTGCAGCAGGCTCTGGTGCTTTCTCTTTCCACTTGCTACTATGTTACTTCTTACTTCCCTTCTCTCCACGATTATCTATCACTTCCGGTGAAATCTGTTGCAAATCACTACTTTCTTTTCCAGCTTCCCCTCATTCCATGTCTCTGCTTCAAGCACCCTCTGCTTCATCCACTTGGAAATATAGACATATGTTTGGCTCTCCTCTTCAATACATACGCAGCCATCATTACTTAGAACTAATGCCTTTTGTCTTGTTCTTGGGGGACTGTCTTCCCCATCCATTTTAAAACCTGACACCCTGAGTG
>PVJH01002539.1:107086-166530 GCA_004026705.1 Nesogale talazaci | reverse complement strand
TGCTAGAAGAACAATAAGACAAAACTTGTCTTGGGGGAAGGATAGCCAGGAAACTCCATAGACATAGGAGTGGGGAAAACTTTGTCTCGCATACTTAGGACAGGTTATTGGGAGAGACCAAGCCTTCAAAAAGGGCATCATCTTGGTAAAGTAAAAGGTCAGCATAAAGAGGCAGCCCCTTAATGATCTGGACTGACACTGTGGCTGCAAACTGGGCTCAAACATAACACTTGTGAGGACAACCTAGGGCCCAGCCATGTTTCATCCTGCTGCACATAGGAGTTGGCATGGACCCAGCAGCAACCAACAACAGCAATCCTACTGTAATTCTGGATTGAACAGCACACACATATATATTTCATAGTCCACAACAAGTACTCTTTCTCTTCGGGGCAACCTGATGGGAATCTGCCAGATGACGCTAGGTTGCCCAGGCTCCTCCCACAGCACCTTGTATTTCCTCACTACTCCACCAAGTTTAAATTGTTTCTCCTGCTCCTTTTCTCTCTTACATCACAAGCTCCCTGCGGGCAAGAGCTATATCTAGGCATTCCATTTATGATTCCCAGGTGCTGTCATAGTACTTTAAACAAATGGGAGAGTCAATAAACATTCAATCAAAAAAGAGTCAGTAAATGAAGAGCTATTTCCAGAGCCCCAGAAAGGACTCTCAATTGAGGAAATACATTTTACTCCCCTACCTGTTACTGCAGCTGAGATTTGAACATTAGAAACAATTACTTACACTACTACTGTTATCTGAAAAATGTTTTAAAATGTAAGCATTCTTGTCAAAAAAAACCCACAAAATTTTAACTAAAACCCACAACTAGATTGCAAACGACCTTGTCAGCTTGAGACAGCAAGGTCCCTAACAGAAAAGCACAAACAAACTCACTGCCGACAAGTCAGTGCCAACTCATAGCAAGCCCAGATGACAGGATAGGATTGCCTGGTGGGTTTGAACTGCTGACATTGCAGATGGCAGCCCATGTGTAACAACTACACCATTAGCAGGCAAGGCAGATTTTTAAGAGCACATGAAATACAGCTGTACTCGGTTGAAATCACTATGAAATGTCTATGTAATATAAGGGTGCGTAATATAAGGAGTTTACCTAGAGGAAGCTGGGGGAAAGGTATGTATATGCATTCTCCATCAGATAAGCACTGCACTGTTAACTACAAAGTCAGAAGTGCAAACCCACCAGGTGCACTTAACAAGTAGATTTACTGGTATGTGTGAGGAGCAACTGGTGAGCTCAATGACTGCTGGTAGCTTGAGGACTTAACCACTGACCCAGTGGCTAGAGAAAGGTGAGACCGTCCACTTTGGCATAAATGTGCAGCCTCAGCAAGCCTCGACAGGGTTGCTGTACGTCTGAATCCACTCAATGGCAATGGAAACCTGGGTGGTCCGTGGTAGTTTCAATATTCTGCACCTTCAGCACTAGAATGCAAATGCATCCATTCTTCGGAGGGCGTCCTTATTCTCTGCCCCACATTCATATTCCTATGAGGTGACTGAAAATACCAAGACTTGAGTAGAGTGCACAATTAGTCCTCAAGGTGACATCCTTGCTCATCAACTCTTGAAAGAGGCCTTTTACGACAGAACTGCCCCCAAACCTCCAGGTACAAATATCCTCTGTTAAATCTATATATACATTCTCAGTCTCCTAGAGATGTTTCCATAATTACCATTATGCAATTTTTTCTTTTTCTTTTTTTCTTTTTGCATCACTGCCCTCTGATGGTCATGGGCACTACCCAGCGCTGCTCCTGAGAGCCGCCGCTGGATTTGAACCGCCAAACCTGCGGGCCACAGTCCCGCACTCCACCACTTACGCCACCGGGGCTCAGCCCATTATGCAATTTTTATAAGGTGTTTCATTTTCTAAAAATAGCATGAAGTACTTTTAAAAAAAATATTGGGTTGGCAAGCAAATGCTGAAGTCTCATGTGTAAAACCACAGTCTATATGTAGCTGGGGTGTGTCCTCAGCCCACCAGCCAGCAGTCAGTCATTTGAACGCATCAGTCACTCTGCACACACCATACGAGGAAATGTACCAGGAGTGTCATCAGGTGCTATGGAGTCCAGTCTGAATAGCAAGTCTTTGTGCAACACAAAGAAACACTGCCTGATGTCCTGTGCCATCTGTACCATTGTTATGTTCGAGCCCACTGTTGTGGCCACTGTTTCAATCCATCTTGGAAAGGGTCTTCTTCTTTTATACTGAGCCTTTGCCAGGTATGGTGTCTTGAAAGTACTTCCAGTCATTCAATAGGAAAGAGCGAGGGAATGAACAGTAGCACTGGGTGCAGTCTACCTAAATGCTGGCCACCTTACTCCCTCATCTGTCAGATGAGCATGACAACAGAGGTAAATTTCACACGACAATGAGCTCACAAATGGTACGCTCAGTCTCCAAGGGCAGACGCTGCATCTGCTCATGTATTTTGTGCCAGCCCTGGCCCAGTGCCCCATGAAGGTAAAGATCTTCATAAGTGCTCTCAGCAATGCCAGTGGATGAAGGAGTCAGTTTGTTTCCCAACTCACCAACTCTACACAGACATTTATTAATTACCCATTTGTCCAAGGACTGCTCATGCTAGAGCTCTTCACATTCTTTCAAGGAACGCCTAATACTTACCTACCGAGAAGAACTTCATACAAGAACAATAGGAAGCAAAACAGAACATGCTATAAAGAGGAACCAATCACTAGAAAAGAACATGATGCTTGGGAACAGGAGAAGATCCCCAAGGAGATGGAATAACACAGCGGCTAAAACATTAGGCTCAAATATAACAACTGTGAAGCTGACACAGAACTTGGCAGTGTTTCCTTCTCTTGTATGTAGGGTCACTGTGAGTGGGAGCTGATTTGAGGGTACCTAACTAGACTCCATGTGGGGCAGGAGCTTTGGAATGGAAGGCCCTTCAAAGTTCTGGGTAGTTTGCTTTGTTGTGTTTTGTTTTGTTTTCTTTTGTTTAAACAGTGTTATTGCCATATAGTCACATATTGTACACTTAAATTTATTGCACAAGACCTCGTGGAAGTGTTGAAAAGAAAGGAGGTGTTTTTTGAGGACTAAGAAGTGCCCTAAAGGTCATTCATAGCCATGGAATTGCCAATTGTCTCATATGCATGTGAGAGTTGAATACCGAAGACCAAAGGTAAATGGATGCATTGGAATTAAGATGCTGACAGAGAATATTGAACAGACTATGAACTGGCAAAAGAGCAAACAAATCTGTCTTGGAAAAAAATATACCCGGGATGTTCCTTAGAGGGAAGGAGGGCAAGATATGGGACCTGTTGTCAGGAGAGACCAGTCCCTGAAAAAGGGCATTGTGTATGGTAAAGCAAAGGGGCAGAGGAAAAGAGGCAGGCCCTCAAGGAGATGGACTGACGCCGTGGCTGTAACAGTGGGCTCAGGCCTGGGAACAGGCGTACAAATGGCAGAGGACTGCGCAGTGCTTCACTCTGCTGTTCATAGGGTCATATGAGTCGAAACTGACTCAATAGCACCGAGTGAGAACAGCACTTCAGTAGTTTAAGTATATAAAAAGACTTGCGCAATGGGCTGAGCCCCGGTGGCGTAGTGGTTGTGTGTGGGACTGTAGCCCATGGGGTTGGCAGTTCATATCCAGCAGCAGCTCTCCAGGAGCAAGGTTGGGCCTCCTACTCGCAACAGGAGGCAGTGATGCCCCCACACACAAAAAGACTTGTGCAATCATCACCACCATCAACTTTACGTTCTTGTACCATTATTATTAGCTTATCTCCCCTCAACCTCCCCAGCAAGAACCCTCAAAAGCCAAAACCAAACTTGACTGCCATCGAGTTGAGACTGACTCACAGAAAGCCTGCTACAGATAGGGTGGGACTGCCCGTGTGGGTTTCTGAGATTGTCACTAAACATGTCTGGGAGCAGGGAGCCTCTTCTTTCTCCAGCAGAACAGATGTTGGCTTCGAACTGTTGGCCTTGGGGTTAGCAGCCTGGTATATAATCCACTATGCTCTGTGTAAAGATTAAGCTATCTTAAAAAGTCTAGGCTGAAAGAGCAAGATCAATTTTAAAGTGGATGAAGTTAAGTTTCCCAAAGAACTTCTCAGAGGACAGCCCTGGATACCTTCGGACAATGAACCAGTGCACTGACTTAATGGGGAAAACATGGCCTCAGTGTGGCTCTCCTTACATTTTTCTCACCAATATGGCTTTCAGTTTTCTAAAAAAATGTTCGTAATGAGCCCTGTGATTGTCTATAATGAGAGCTCTAACCCTGTTAGGTAGCCAGAATGGGAACTAAGGGGAGTTGTCTCCCGAGATGTCTGCATAAGGTCACAACAAAGGGGTTGGAAAGAAATCAGGTACCACTAGACACATATGGAAAGATCTAAACTGAGAACACTCAGATACAAGCCCCCTAAAGCCAGGTGGGGGAGGTCCAGCTGGGTGTACAGAGTTGACCCAGCCACATTACATTACTCAGCTGCGCTTAAACTCAGCCCTGAGGTCAGTCAATACATTCGACCCTACCTGATAGCAACCCTGTGTGTAACCAAGCAAATATTGCCTCTCCTGCAATATCCATTTCCGTTGTGCTCCTGTTTGAGCTAATTGTTGCAACCACTATGTCAATCTATGGCAGTCTTCTTTCTTGCTGAATCTGCCCCAAACAAGTCCTTCTCCGGGAAGCTGTCCCTCCAGAGGGTATGTCCAAAATACATGAGACAAAGGCTGGCTAGCCTCACTTCTAAGGAGCACTCTGACTATCCTCCACCCGACATAATTTTGTTCGTTATTCTAGCAGTACATTGAATATTCTTCAACAAAACCATAATTGCAATGCATCAATAATTCTTCAGCTATTGCTATTCAAGTTCCTCTTTTGCTTGCTAATTGAAGCTCACTGTTGTAGGACTGAGGGCAGTTCGTAGGGACACTCAGAGGGTGCCACTGCCCTAGTGGGTTCCCGTGACTGCAGCTCTTTATAGGAGTCATCTGTCTCCCTCGCAGCAGCTGATGGTTTCACACGGCTGACCTTGCAGGGGCATAGCCACTAGACTGCCAGGGCTCCTTTGCACTGGGGGGAACTGAGAAGAGCAAGGCTTGGGTCAGGCACATCATCATCTTCTAAGTGACAACTTTGCTTCAAACACGTTAGAGGTCTTCTGAGGATTTGCCCAGTGCAGTGCTTTCATTTCCTGGCCATTTCTTCACGGACACTGACGATGGATCCAAGTGAAATGAAAACCTAGACAACTTCAATCTTTTCTCCTTTTATCACGATGCTGTTGAAGACTTCGTTTTTAATGTTAAGGGGCAATCCATATTGTAGGTTGTAGCCTTGATTGTCTTCAGTAAGTTCTTCACGTTATCTTGGCTTTCAGCAGTTTGTACCATTTGTGCAGTGCAGGTTGTTACAATACATCATTCAATTGTATTAAGCACACTTGTACATATGTCATCATCAATGTTTCCCAAACAATTTCTGTCTACTTGAATCCTTGGTATCAGCTCCACTTTTTTTCCCCTCCCTCTCCCATATCCCCTCATGAATCCTTGATCAATTACATATTATTATTGTTAATTCATGTCTTACACTGTCTTTGTCTCCCTCTACCCACATTTCTGTTATTCGTCTCCCTGGGCGGTGGGCTATATATCCAACCTTGTGATGGGGTCCCCCTTTCTCCCCTTTCTCCCCTTCACCCCCCCCCCCACCTACTACTGTTCCTGAGTTTTTTTTCTGTCCTGAATTCCCCATGTCAAGAGCTCTTATCTGTACCAATATATGTTTTCTGCTCTAGCCGGATTTGTAAGGTAGATCTGGGTCATGGCTGTAGCGGGGGAGGGAGGCAGCATTTAGGAATTAGAAGAATGTTATGCGTTTCTTAGGTGTTCAACTGCACCCTAGTTGAATCATCCCTTCCTTGTGGCCTTTCTGTGATGGGATGTCCAATTGTCTATAGATGGACTTTGGATCTCCACTCCAACCCCTCTCATTCACATCAATATAATTGTTTGTTTGGAATCTTTTGATACCTATACCTCATCCTGTTAACACTTCATGATCACACAAACTGATGTGCTTCTTCCATGTGGGTTTTGTTGTTTCCCTGCTAAGAGATAACTTGCTTAACTTCAAGCCCTTAAGACCCCAGATACTATATCTTTCTTCACCACATTTGCTTCTGCACCCATTTTGTCTTCAGCGATCGTGTCAGGAAGATAAGTATCAAAGAGTGCCAAGTTATTAGAACAAAGTGTTCTTGTGTTCAGAGAGGCCTTGATTAGAGGCCAAAAGTCCATCTGCTTTCTTAATATTTGACACATAAATATATGTACATTGGCCTCTATCTCTTTCATTGTAAATTAATACATTTACTTATAAGCCTGCCTATGGCTATATCTCCATAAATAGCTTTTTCCCTCTATTTCCTTTCTCTTCCACCTGCCCCACTATCATGCTCACCCTCCATTCAGCTCTCAGTAATTCCTCTCGGGTACATTGCACTGCTTCGATCTTTTACATATTGTTCAGTTTTTTGGATTATTTGTTAGCATACAGACTGAATAAACATGCTAAAAGGTACAACCTTGAAATGCAGCACTACTAATTTTAAACCAAGCAGCAGGCCCTAGTTCTGCTCCAGCAATTGTCTCTTGGTCTATGTCCAGATTCCACCTGAGCACAATTAAGTGCTCTAGAATTGCCATTGCTCACAATGTTATCCATAACTTGTCATAATCCACTGTCAAATGTTTTTACATAGTCAATGAAATATAGGCAATCATCTTTAGTAAGATTTTACTTGCATATGATCTTGACACAAGCCACTACTACACAAGGAATGACTCTAAGATACAGCAGAGGTGAAATAAAAATTGTTACTCAAAAGCACAGAGCCACACAAAATGACACAATCATATGACACAGTGGTTCTCAACCTGTGGACCATGGCCCCTTTGAGGGTGGAAAGTCTCTTTCACAGGGGCCACCCAATTCATCACAGCAGCAATAATGAAGTAGCAATAAAATAACTTTATGGTTGGGGGGTTCAACACAAAATGAGGAACTGTCTTAAAGGGGTGCAGCATTAGGAAGGTGGAGAACCACTGCTAATCTTAACTTCATCCCTCAAGTTCACTCTGTGCCTCATGCAGACCATCAAAAGCCTGCCTGGTAAGGCCTCCTGAATGCTCAGCCTTCTCATGCCGCCTCACCTCAAAAGGGCCTCTTGCATTTCCATTCGATAGTCTCTGTCTTTTCCCATAGCCTTCAGACTCAAAATGCCTTAGGAAAGAGGCCAAATTCGGTACTACTCCTGCTTCCAGGATCAGCAACATTCCCCTCCACTGTTTAAATAATATATAATACCGTCTCCCTGGTAAGCACAAACCCTTCATTCGCATTCAGCCCTTGGCCACCGCTATTTCTTTAAATGTCTTCATCTCTCCCCAGAGGCAAAAGGAGTTTGGATTCCTGTAAAGCACATAGTAGTGGGGGCTTTTCAGAAGATAACAGTGTCTTTATAGAGAAATTTAAAGATACGAGATGCGCTCTGTGTGCTTGCTAATCCCAAATCATTTCCTAGAAGATGTAACGTGGATGAATGCGCCTGTGTCACACCCATTGGACAGCACTTCGAGAGATGAGAACAACGACATGGCCTTGTGCGTGTTGCTGACTGCCAATGAGCTTTCTCTCACTCATGCCTATGTCCGGTGGAACCATACTCTGCCCAGAAGGGCACCATCCCCCCGTGCGGTTGCAGATCACATTGCTGTGTTCCGGAGGGTTTTCCATGGCTGACTTTTCGGGACATAGATCAGCGGGCCCCTCTTCTTTGTCTGTCATGGCCTGAATGCTCTGTTGAAGCCCGTTCAGCCTCAGAGTCACAAGCAAGCTTTTGCTGGGAAGACAGGTGGTGGCTGCACCGAAACCGCTGTCCCATGAGTCTCCCTGACAGAGGTGAAAATGCAACATGGGACTATCAGTGCTCCCACTAAAGCATATTAGCATCTGGTGTGTAAGGAGTTACCTAATAAGTATGTATCTTGAGTAGAAAGGATATGAATGGAGGACTTGGGTTAAAAATAGTATGACACATTTTAACTTCTTAAGTTGTTTTTCCGAGTTTCATCCCATTTCACATCCCACTGTTTCCTCTTTCAGAAGTTATGGTGGAAACAGAGGCAGGAGGGTATCTCACAGAGTTCAGCAGCACCACTTCAGACAGAATATTCCATCTAGAAATAAGCATCTCATGTTCAGTGTCATAGATATCGCACTTGTGCCTTAAACTCTAAAAGTTAGAATAAATAAGAATTAACAAACAAACAAACTTAGTGCCCTGGAGTTGAAGGAATCTTAAATTGTATCTCCCTTTGGTAGAGGTGAGGAGATTTGTGCTGCCTCAGAAAATAAATCTGGTTTGTGAATAATGTAAGAAATAATGACTACAGTTCTGAAACTCTTCCCTCATTGTGCAGTGTTGTCATGGTTCTTCTTCTGGAATTTAGCATTCTTTGAAGGTATGGTGTTTTCTACTTAGTGGAAACACTTTCCCAGCAAAGGTCATAGAAAACTCAGTAGAGCCTTGCAACCATCATAAATATTTTATTAACTATCCTGTCTAAAACAAAAGTACCCCTTCTACATATGCACACCCAGGTCAGCTCCTTCCCCGCTTTGCACAGGCCTATTCAAATTCTGCCCTCAAAAGATAGACAAGCCCCTGTCCTAGCTCAACAGCATGATTTATTTATGGCTACGTACAGAATCTGAGACGTGATCTTTAGCTCTCGGAGAAAACCATATGGCAAAACACCTTTAAATAAAAGTTGCTGACCCAGGCTGGGCAACCCTGCCAATCTCTTAGGTACAGCATCATCTGTACCACTTTATCTGGGGGGAGTCCTTTCAAGTCTGCCCACTGATTCTTCTGATAACCACTCCAGGCAAATGGAACTGCTGTGCAGATGGTCTCCCACTCCAGAGACGATCAGGTTACTCTGCAGGTCTGCAAACCCCAGAGGCAGCCTATCCCTGTCCTCTGGGGTTGTTGGGCATTGGCATCGACTGGATGCCAGGGTGGCTGGAGTCACTGAGTACCAAAGCAGATGATTCATTCGTGACTTCTTTAATGGCCCTGGACAGCACACAATTTTGTTGTCAGTCCATGACACAACTGAACACACTCCGTCACTGCCACAAGTCGATTCTACCTCAGAGCAACAAGTAAAAACACTTGACTGAGTGCACACCAGGGAGTGCTGGAATCGTGTCATTTCTCTGTCTCAACACAGTCATTCTGGGATGGTGTCGGCCCACGTTTTCAATACAGTTAAAAATGTTAAATGCTTGCTGTGCTGAGACATTTGTTTTACTACATTAACTTCATACTCTTGCTCTGAAATTGGATGGGGTCCATCGTGCTCCTGGTATTTGTCTTTACTTGCCCCTTATTTGTCTTTGAGAAAACAAGTGAACATTCTACCTCCACTGCCATCCCACAAATGGAAAAAGAAAAAGGGAAAGTCTTCTGACGTGTGCATGCTCTGCAGGTGCATTTAGTTCCACACTTCACCACAAATACACCCAAATACCTGGGGCCTGAATGCTTTGCTGTCGGCTTTTCACAACAAGCTGAACTGCTTGTTGGACAGATGCTGGCCTCCAATGCTTCCGTTCCCACCCTCTGTCCTTCCTCGGGAGAATCCCACCCAGGCCTGCTCCGAAAGCAGAGGAGCAGGAATGGAAGCTCGGTGCCTGCATCGCTGCTATAGAGCCCTTGGAGCTAAGTGCCCGCCCCACTGCTTGTTTGTTTGAACAAACTACAGGCAAAAAGACAACATCTCATAGCAAATGAACCTCACAAAAGGTGACTCAACCTAAGTCCTCTAAAACCAAAATGTGTTTTATAGTATGTACCTTCCCACATTGCACTGTGTTACCATCTCTTAGGGGAAACCTTTGCCGCTGGCTTCTCCTAAGCATTTAGCAGTATAAGCTACAGTGGAAACAGGGCATTCACCATCTCCCCATTGTGGCCATGGGAGGAAATGAGTAAGACCAACTTGGGGACATTCCAGGTTGGGTTTAACATGGCTGTGCCCTGCACAGCCGGGGTCTCGATGGTCATTAAGTTCTGTGGTAGGTGAAGTGTACATTCTAAAGAAATCGTGATGTGAGCCTCGGAACTTTCTCAATCTACAGATCAAGAAAAGGGGGTTGAAGGGTTTACAGTGCCTCCCAAACGCTCTAGTCCTGCTGTTTTTTCCACCAGGGACGTTGACCTTCTTTGTTTTGGCAAAACTTGACTGTCATTCAGATTCCTCTCCTGTCCCTTATGAGTCCAGGTTGACCCCACTTTCAGAGTTCAGGCCTAATGGGCTAGATTCTCTAAACTACTCATGATAATTTTATTTCCTTTGCTTAGATGGACCAGTGGATGCATTTCTGGTCAATGAGACATGTGGAGACGTCTACTAAGAAGTTTCTGAAATACCTTTCCCCGAAGCGGTGAAGGAGACTGTGTTAGTCCGGGCAGATTATGGGAACAAATTTCAAAGATACGCATATAGATATAAGGAAAGGGTTTATATACAAAAGGAATGTGACACTACGAAGACATCCCAGCCCAGTCCAGTGCAAAGTCATAGGTCCGATATTAACCCATATGCCCGAAATCAGTCTACAAAGTCTCCTTCCGACTCACGAAGTCACAGGTCAGTGGGTGCAGAATCCCGGCACTGGCAGGGGTCTCCCCATGGCTCCTCGCTTCCAGGGCTCAGGGTCCATCAACAGCATGCCACTCCAGCTTCAGAGGTCTGGCTCCATCAGGGCAAAGCCATGTGGTCTCTCCGCCGCCAGCTCCTCCAGCTTCTCGGACGCTGCCATCTTGTCTCTTCCGTGACTCATCACCTCTGAGGCTAACTCCCAACAACTAGGGAAGATGGCTTCTCATCTTCACGAAGGGAAATATCACGAGATTTCCCAGAAGTCTCAGGAGAAAGCCATGCCCACATAGAGGACTCATTGGCTACTCAATGACTATCTCCAGATTAACAGGCTAGACTTCACCCCTACATTTCAATCATAAAATTAACATAAGCACATGACTACCACAGAGACAGAAAAATTTGCAGAGCTCATTCTACTTCTGGACAATGCTGCAGGTGCCCAGTCCTTCTGAAAATGGCCAGAGCGAGGGCAAAACACCTGGAGGATATGGAAAAGCACTGCTCACCAAGCCAGTCCTGAGGCCAAGCAAAGACATGCCTGGAGGGGTGCTATGACAATTCCTTAAGGTTAAATTCATGGAGTCCATTTTCTGGGTTTTGTCATAAATAGAAACAATGAAAAAAAAAAACAGGAATTCTTTTACTCAGTCTCACCAGACTGGATATTTAATCCATAAACTTGACTAATGGATTAAAAAAAAGAAAATTATCCAATGATCACTTTATTTTGATTGAAGCACATCTCTGCATTCATTTCCCCTCTTGGATTTGGGAGCAAAGGCTCACCTGCAAGCCTGGGACTCCGCTGACCAGTGTTGCGCCCGACACCTGTCTCACAGGAACACCTCAGATGGTGCCCTTGGCATGTCCCAGTTCCGGCTTCTTTCCATGCAGACTGGTCACTCGAGGCTAGACTTACTAAACAGTGACCGTACAATCCTTAAAGCATTTTCAGCCTTACAAAAAACAAAAAAAGCATGTTTGTTTGTTGTCCCCACAATAATTTACAGTTTTTCTACCAATCCAAGAGTGATTTGTTTTAGACTCCTTCTTATGAAATTTTTCCAAAGCATTAGACCTTGTTTTCATAGAAATAACTTTCTGCTCTCTTATTTAATTGGATTATATGCTATTTAAATGCAGTGACTTAATTAGAATATTAAACCAACATGCACAGCTGACTGCTGACAAACAAACATGAAATCCAACTGGCAGGAGCTAGGGCACACAGGTCTCCTTCAGAAGTCTCTGCAGAGCTGCTGGGGTCTCGGGGTGGTCCCTACAGTTCACTCCATCAGCTGACAATTTATTTCTAAGACCATCAGCCTTTGGAAACCCTAGGAGCACAGCTTTACTGTTGCACACATAGGGTCGCCATGAGTCAAAGTCGACTTGACAATGACTAATTCTGGTTGCGGAGCCGCCACTAGCACTCAGTGTGAGGGGACATCAGCCTCCACAATTTGAAAGGAACGGGCTTGGGTGGAGAAGCGTGGAGATGATCATGGAATCTGCTTAAAGCAAAAGTAAATTAAACAAATCCCTTCCTGTGGCCTGAATTACGTTTCTGCCTGAATTACGTTTCTGAGCCAACTTCTCACCCCGAGAATGGCATACTTCCACCTCATAAAGTCCCAGGACTGACTGAGCAGTGCTCGGACAGGCCCCCGGGGCTTACACAGAGAGAGGGTCATCACGACAAGTCGCAGCTTGGAGGTTGCCACTACTAGGGCTGGTGAAGAGACTGGGTGGAGAGTGGCGGCCTTCCATGTAACCTGGTCCTCCTTACAAGGTCCTTCTCACAGGAGGAAATGCTCGGGAGCCTTGATGCCTTCAAAGGCTCCTGAGTATCTAGGATGCTGTTGAGTTTCAAAGACACTCTGTGCCTCATATATGATGACACGAGAGTTGTTGTTGGGGGGCGCGCCTCACCGAGGCCTCCTCTGACCATCTCCAGAATGGGCAGTATAGACTTACAGTTAGACCCAGCCAAAGGAAGCTTTGAGATGGGCGGACTGGTTGACCTCGCTGGGACAGGCGTTTATGGCCTTCCAGCACAATGTGACCTGGAGAACCTGACTAAAGAGAAAAGGAAAGGAAGTGTACTGAGCAAATGACTTCATTCTCCAGTACATGAAGTCAGAAGAAGAGAGAGAATTCATAAAGAGTAGACAAAACAGCTCATACTAATTAGCAGAAGCTGTGGTAAACGTCCTCAAGCCCCTGGAGCTGAGCTCTGTAAGCCCCATGAATCCACTTCTCACGGATTCTGCCTCACCTATGCTGCCAGGACAGAGGAAGTGCCCCTGGGATCGAATTGAAAGCCTCACCTCCCCTGTGTGGAGCTACTGATGGATTTGAACTGCTGAGCTTGGGATTAGCAGCCCAGTGTATAAACCACAATGTCACCTGGGCTCTTGATGAACCACGAGTCCTGTGGCTTGGCCCCAGGACACGCAGTCTCACCTCTCTGTGAGGTAGCTCCGAGCCAGCTCTGCTGGCGAAGCTCGGGCCCTTGTGCATGCCAAGGTGACATGGCGGGCAAGTGCTTCCAGACGCCCTCGCTGTCTGAGCATTCCTGCTTCAGCTTTCTTCTTCGTCCTGTCAGCCATCGCCATGTTTTATTTGGACAAGACAGAATTTAAGTAAGAGGACAATTTTACCAAGAGTGCCATATTTCCAATCTGTACGGAGAGCAAACCACTGTCTACAGACTTAACTGCCTTTCACCTCTGTGTAGTGGTGGAATGACACCCCCCAACCCCCAAAAGTTGAGTAGTATTTAGAAAAGCACTTTAACCTTCCTCACAAATTATCAACTCTTTTTTTTTTTAGTCCACAATCTGAAAATGCCACACTTATCAATCAGAAAACTCCATCTAAAATTATCTACTGGGCAGTGGACTGGGGAAACGCCAAAGGCTTGAAGACACCCGCCTTCAATTCAAAGGTTTTCTCCACTTAATCACTCACTTTCATCCTTGCCATCATAGCGCAGTGGTGTATGTATGTTTTACGGTCAACTTCCAAGTCACTCTCAAAATAAGCAGAGGAACCAGAGTATGAATAGGTAATTCAGTGTCTATTGCTTCTTTCCTCATTTCTCTGTCCACTCTTCTTCACAGGGAACTCAAAACAATACCCTGTCATCAACTTGTTTCAGATGCGTGGCCGCCCGACAGGGCAGAACAGAGCTGCCTCTGGGGATTTCTGAGACTGTAACTCTCTACCAGAAGAGGGGCCGATGGTTTCAAACTGCCGACTTTGCAGTCACAGTCCAGGGCTCTCCTTTCACCGACCTTCTTGTTAGATGCCTTTGTGCCTATTCTGACCCAGAGCGACTCTGCACAACAGAAGCAAACACTGCCGAGTCCTGCTCCAGGAACACAATTGTTCCAATGGTTGAGCCCACTGATGCAGCCACTTGCTATAATTTTTACCAGTAGGCCCAAGCATCCCTTTTTAATGGTACCTTGAAAACTATGCAAGTGTGCTAGTGAACCACAAAGCACATGGTGCAGAGACATGAAGGGTGAGCTTGGCTCAGAGGCCTGGGAGGGAGGTGTGGTTCTGTCGTGTGCTATCTAAAGGGCTTTTGATAGGTCACTTCACCATATTCTACCTGTAGGGCAGGAAAGAAATAAAGTGAGAAAAAATGTGCAAAAGCAGAGCAAATATTATTGCCACCCCGAATTAGGGTGCGCTACTTCAATGAACAGCTGGAATGAAAGGCGTACATCTAATCTCAGGAAGGGCTTCGCCTTCACAGTGGTATTCAGGGCAACAGATTGCAGCTCCCAGCCTGGAGGATGGACAGGTGCCACAGTGACCTGGCATGAACACCTGGAGAAATAATTGCGATCCTACAGACAGTGGCAAGGCACCCGGTGCCATCTAAGTGCTTGATTATACTGCCATCCTATGCTTTTGTAGAAACTGCATTTATTTCCCACCAAATGTTCTGGCAGACTGCTTTACTAGAGTCTGTTTATACAGGCACCAATTTATTCATGAAAAGGGAAAAGCAGATACACACAAAAAAAATCATTACCCATGGGATATGTTACAGTTAACGGTAATTAATCAAACATTTCCCCTTCACACAGAAAACCAGCCACATTAGAAAAAAAGCATATATCAAGGATCAATGGAGCATCTGTTTCATCTTTTAAAAAAAGGAAAAAAAAACAACAGAAAGAATGCCTCTCAGTTTGTTTGGTGTGCTTACAGTAAACCACTTTCAGAGATATATTTTTATTTAAGGTAAAGAGTCCATAATCGCTGTCCTGAACTTTTATCTATGAAAAAGAAACCATAATCCCTTTCATAAATTTGTTTATCTACCCTAATTTAAGTTCTTTTATCTATGTGTACACAGATATCACAAGGTATACTTTAATAAAAGCACATAGATTAAAAACACAGCTTGAAAAAAAAAGACTGGGGCCATAAAACATGAAGTTAAATTTTCAGGAATCTCTTTGGTACTTTAAGAAAGCAAATTTCATTTGGCAAGTTTTTATACACAAAAATAGTGCACAAAGACACATATTAAAAAGTCTCTTCTTAAAAAAAGTCTCTTCTTCTGAAATCATGTCTAGTGAGCAAAATCAAGCACAACCGACCAGTCCATAAATGTTTATGACGTACATTTGCTTGTTTCCACTGCCTTCCCTTCTGTCTGATATCTCAGAGATTCAAGCTCAGTGTGTTTCCCTGGCCTCTCTAAAACAAAACCCCACAGGGAGCTTAATGCCTGCGTTCTTCAGCAGGGCAATATTTGCACAGTGACACTTGGAAAGTCTGCACCAGCCCGATGGAGACTCGGTGGCGGCAGACAGCGGCAGTCCTTGTCAGCAGCTCCACAACGCCGTCAGCGAAACAGGCTTCTAGCATCAAGGCTCATGCTTTCGAGCCCAGGCCAAGCAGACTATTTGAAAGAGATTTAATATTTCCAACCGTTTCATTTTTCTCTCTTTCTAAGTGAAAGCACTTCAAGGAATGATGCTCCGTATTTTCTTTCTGGAAAAGTCTGAACATAATTCCCTAAGTGTCTTAAATAACGTGTTTGGCTAGATTAAATCATTAGCTCAAAGATTACAATGAATGCTAGCAATACTAGCTAGGGCTCATTACCAGGTATGTGGCCAGCTCCTTTGTACACACTTCCTGCATTAACTAATATAGTCACCAGGCACACAGGGTTGAAGTGACTTCCCCCAGGTGACATGAGAGTAAGAGACAGAACCAGCACACTCACCTAAGCGGACTGACATCTAGAGTTTTTGCGTGTGAGGCGCACCCATATTTCAATAGTACAACTGCTTTAAAATGTTTCCACAAAGCTGCTCTTTCTCTTCTATGAATATGCCAAACTGGACTTTTCATCTCTAGAATCCCAAATTTCCAAGTACAAACACACTGACTTGGGAGTTGGTTTGCTTGAATTAGGTTGGTTTGTGTGTGCATGTGTATTTAAAGCATGCTATCCATAGTTTCTCCTCTTTTTAACATTCCGAAATCCATTTCTAAAGTTAATCTTTTCCTAGCTGCAAACACTGAGTATGAAATAGGTAGCTTGGAATCTTTATCTTCTTTGGGGGCTAGTGACAGGAAAACACACACCCTCCACCCTTCCCTCAACTTTTCTCTCAATGAGTAAATATACTCATTTGATGAAAGACTGACTCTGGCAATGACATGCTAACAATGGTCATAAAGTTCACATAAAGATGATAGCACAATCTAATTATTAACTGACAGAATTTGAGGGTTTTTTTTGGGGGGGGGGGCATCACTGCCCTCTGGTGGTCGTGGGCGCTACCCAGCCTTGCTCCTGAGAGCTGCTGCTGGATTTGAACTGCCAAGCCCGCGGGCCGCAGCCCCACACTCAACCACTTACGCCACCGGGGCTCAGCCCGAGAATTTGAGTTTATAGCACTTTTAAAAGCTAATTTTAACAGCTGCTTTTAAAAGGTATAACAAATATACCTATAACAACCAAAAAAAATCTAAGGCAAAACCCCAGCAATTTTTGTTTATCATAATGTACCAGGTTCCATTACGCAAAGTCTAAATTAATAGAGGATAATGAGGAAACTATTCCTTAAATGAATGCAAGAAAACATGCCTAATATGTAAATTATAAGTCCTACAGGGTATATATGCCAGGGGCTTATTCTTCTTTGATGAAAACATCAGCATTAAAATTTCAGCTTTGATGCTGAGACACGAAACAGTAAAGCAGCAGCGAGCTTCAAAATAGAAGACGTATTCTTTTCTTTTAACAGAACTCATCTTAAATCATAAATGTATATATTCACTGCAAAAAATGGTAGCTACTAAAAAGATAAGAATCACCCATAATATCACCACGGAGAGATAGACTTCATAAAACTTTAAAACTTTTTTTCTCAGTTTTACTATGCCGCAGTTGTTACTCACAGCAAATCAAAGCACCATAGACCAAAGCATGGTCAGGTGCTGCTCCACTGTCCTAATTCTGGCTACGTGTGAGCCCAATGTCGCAGCCATTGTGTGAGTCCATCTCCTTGCGGATCTTCTTCTCCACGGACTCTCTACCAAGCATGATGTCCTTCTCCAGAGACGAGTCCCTTTTGGTAACATGTGCAAAGTATGTGAGACTGCCACCCGAGCACTTGGCTGTCCTTCTTCCTTTGTTCTTCCACAGCCCATGGTTTATGTAACATTCTTCACCACATCAGAATTCAAATGCATCATTCACCTGTGGTCTTCCTTATTCTCTGTCCTGCTTTCCCACGCATAAGGGCGATTTGAAAATACCATGGACAAGGAGACATAGTGGATCTTTAAACTTTAAATAAGTCTTTTGAAGCATATTTTCCCAATGCAACCCTTTTGAGTCCTTGATGACTGCTGCCATAAACATTCATTGTGCAGCAAGTAAAATGAAACCATTAACAACCTCGATTGTTTCCTCCAGTTATCATGGTGGTTCAATTGGGCTTTTTTAACATTGAGCTACAATCCATATGGAAAGTGATTTTTTATCTATTTTTTAACAGTAAGTGCTTCATTCCCCTGTTGCTTAAAACAAGCAAGGTTATTCCAACTTCATATCACACACTGTTAATAAACTTCCCTCCAATCTTGATGCCGTATTTTTTATAGAGTGCAGTTTCTCAGATTGTTTGCTCAGTATACGAATCGACTGAGGAGCCCTGGTGGTGCCGTGCTTATGTGCTGTGCTGTGATCCACACGGTTGGTCCTTCAGAACTGCCAGCAGCTCCGAGGGAGAAAGACTGGGCTTTCTAGTGCCATGAACAGGTCGCCTCCGAAACCCCCAGGGAGTGAGCCCCTACGAGTCAGCATTGACTGGATGGCAGTGCGTCTCATGAGGCTGCTCTTCACTCATACACCCCAAATTCCCAATGAGCAATGGGGGGCTGGCCCGCTGCAGCTCCCAGCCTCCCTAGAGATTGTGTGAGACCATCTCACTGTCCTTCCCACCTCCTAGAGGGGAAACTGGAGATACCATCTGGCCAGTGCCTATCAGGGAAAAACACTTGGCAGACCTTTCAGGAAAACTCTTAAAAGGGGTGGAACATGAAATAGCTTAATGGCAAGGAACCTTCTGCTATTTCCCTTTCCTGTTTTTCCCAGAATGGTGGTTTGACACCATCTTGGCATGTGCACATGCGAGTAGAGATACGGCCCTAATCTTGTTGACGCTCCTCTGGAGAGGAGCAGCAGCGCCACAGCACCAGGCAAAGGGCTGAGTGGCCTGGTACGTGGAGCAAGTAAAGCTGAGTACTTTGGGGCAAATGGCTTGCTCATGGAATCAGGTGCTTCATAAGGGGCATCTAAGTTTGCTAACCAGGAAACTCGAGCCAACCATCTTCATGCTGAGACATGGTTACATGGAGTGCCATCGAGGCATTTATCAAAGAGTTAAAGGTTGTAACATTGTCCAAACAAGCAGAGTTAAGGGTCAAGGACCAGAGAAAGGCCAACATATGGGTATGACCTACAAAAGGCTGTCCTGAGCAGAAGAACTGTATCCTGAGCATTTCTGATCTTAAATTATAACCTGTTAACTCCCCTAACATGGCAGTACTTCATAATCCTGAGTACTCTGCACAGCCACTGCAAGGAATTATCAAGCCCAACTGAGAAGCAGAGTGCTGTGGTGGGAGGTTGGAATCAAAATCAGTAAGGAAGGTTGGAGGGTGGAAGCATGTCTAACTGCTCTCTCATAGACAGCATGTGGACTGGGATTCTCCTCTGAAGAATTAAAGGAGATCAGACTGTACCCCTCCCCACCTCCTCTATTTTTCACATACTTTTTGCCATTAAGTTGATTCCAATCGACAGGAACCCTATGGAACAACGTACAATTGTCCTCCCTCTAGGGTTTCTAAGACTGAAAATCTCTAGAGGCAGACTCCCACATTTTTTCTTCACCAAGTGGCTGGTGGGTTCAAACCAGCCTTCTGGTTTGCAATCAAGAACTTACCCAGTAAGGGCTCCTTTGAGAGAAACCAAGAGAGACTTAAAATAAAACAAGATGCAGCTTATATTCTAAAAGAGACAAAACAAAACTTAATGACTCCTGCAGCATTTTCCCAAGTTGTTAAATTCCTCCAAAATGAATGGGATATGAAATGAAGGCAGCAAAGCAACATTAAGATTACTTTCTCTCGAATCATACAACCTAGCCTGAACTCTTGTCTCCACCGCACAGTTCTGTAACCTTAGGAAAGATAGCTTCCTCTGGTAGAGAGTGGGAGTGAACAAAATATCATGTATGGCTACAATTCCACTTTTCCAAGAAAGAAATAAGACTATTTTGGTTTGGGTGAGAAATAAACCAAACTGCATGTTGCAGATAGCACTCTGACCCTGTGCTTTCCATTAGTGAGTCCTGCCCCACACAACAGCCAGCGTAACTCACAACTTCAGGCCTTAGAAAGCCTCACAGACATCTATCCAGTCCAGATCACAGGCATCAGAACTATTTGGGGAGCTTGAAAATAATGGAATCATCCAAAGTCTATGAGCCAGAATCTAAGGGCTTAGCATCAAGAAAAATCACTGCTTTTCGAAATACACATTTCTTCAAATCTGCTCCTTGTGATCCTTGTGGACACCAAATCTATTTCTAGTCCATTCGATTGCAGGAGCCACATGGCACAGTGGATGGTTAACCATAAGGTCAGCAGTTCAAAGGCACCCATTGCTCTGCAAGAGAAAGATGAGGCTTTCTGCTCCTCTAAAGGATGAGAGCAGGGGTTTCTCCATCTTCCTAATGCAGTTTCTCATGTTGTGGTGACCCCCAACCATAAAATTATTGTCATTGCTACTTCTGACTATAATTTTGCTACTGTTATGACGCATAATGTAAATATCTGATATGCAGGATGTATCTATGTTACAAATTGAACATAATTAAAGCAAAGTGATGAATCACAAAAAACCATGTCATTATATATTGTTAAATATTTATTTCTAATTACAAATAAATGAAATTTTGTCTTGAAGCATGGTATAGCATGGATAACAGTCTTCATGCTGGGTATGCCTATGTGGGTGTATCTGTCCCTGGAGGCAGATAAAGAAGCAGTGTCTTGGCTCCTAAAACCATCTGAAATATGTGTTTTCCAATTATCTTAGGTGACTCCTGTGAAAGGGTCTTTGACCCCCAGAGGGGTAACACCCCACAGGTGACATGTGGGAGCATGAGCAAGAGTGGTGAAGAAAGCTGATGGTACCCAGCTATCAAAAGATATAGCATCTGGGGTCTTAAAGCCTTGAACATATACAAGCAGCCATCCAGCTAAGGAGCAACAAAACCCACCATGAGAGAAGCTCACTTGCCTGTGTGATCATGAGGTGCTGAAACAATCAGGCATTAGGCATCAAAGAACAAAAGTCAAAATCAATGAACCAATTAATTCCCAATATCGCTGAAGACAAATGGATACAGAGGCAAACAGAGTAGAAGAAATGATGGTGCCCATCACCAAATGATTGAATGTCTAGAATCTCAAAGACTTGAAGATAACCGAGTCACCATTCAACACGGAGACAGCAAAGTCCACAGGGAAGAAGCACACCAGCAAGTGTGATTAAGAGGGTCCAAGCAAGCAGGTATCGAGCATCAAGGAATAGGAATCACTTCATTACGAGTGAGGGGAAGAGCAGGGTGGGGACCTAAGACCCACTGGTGGGTAATTGGCCACCCCTTTACCGGGGAGTCATGGGGAGGAGACAGTTTAGTCAAGGTACAGGTGGGCAGTGATGATGCATACAAGTTTCCTCTAGTTTCTGAGGTTTTCCTCCCCCCAACCATCATGGTCCCAACTCTACCTTGCAAATCCAGATGGACTGGAGAAGGTACACTAGTGGAGAGGGGGGCTGGAGATTTGGGGAAATCAGGATAGATGAGCCCCTTGGGGCCGGTGGTTAGATTGGAACTACTGGATGGGTAGAGAGAAGGTGGGGTAAAGAGACGGAACCAACAACAAGGATCTACATTTGGCCTCCTGTCTGAAGGACGGGCATCAGGGGAGTGGGCTGAGGGAGGTGTCGAGTAGGTTAAGATATGACAGAATAATAATAATTTATAAAGTATTGAGGGCTGATGGTGGAGGGAGAGCAGGGGAAGAGGGGAAGGGTCAGAAAAGATGGATGTTTAGAGAACGATGATGGCAGCGGATGTGCGAATGTCCTTGGCACAGTATATTTATTTATGTATTGGAAAAATGATGTACTAGCCCCTAATAAAATGATTTTCAATTAAAAACACACACACATAGGGACAATTCTACTCTGTCCTATAGAACTGACTCAATGGCAATGAGCTTGGCTTTAGAATCTCTTCCATTAGAAGAACAATGCCTAAGGAAACTGCATTGCTTGGATATTTCACAATATGTGTCTTCTTGTGCAGCACCAGCTACACCCCTGACAGGATGGTGAGGGTCAGAGTAGTAGGCACCTGGTCATCAGGACTACTGGGAACTCCATCAAAGGGGAGGCTGCTATCACCAATAACCCCTCCATTGACTGCAACTTCATGGTCGATGATCGCATTCTTGGCAAATTCAGTCACACCATCAAAACTGGAAACAAAAAGCTGTCATCAGAAGGAACACCATCTCTATCTTCTAGAAGTAATATTCCACCATCATCCACCTTAAAGAAGATGAGAGCTCACTTGAAGTTAGACAACAAAAAGATTTCATTTCTGCCCCTCTCTCAATCCCCTCATGTCTGGGATGGGCTGAAACCAGCAGAAATATGGCAAATCGCTCAGGAATGTGAGCAATGCTTCCTATACCACCAACTACTTGGCCTGCTGGCCAACATCATCAATGGCAATTTTGGCATTGTGGGGTAACTCATGACCAGAGGGCATGCCATCACTGCTACCCAGAAGACTGTGGGTAGCCTCTTTATGAAATTGTGGAGTGACAACCTCAGGACTACCCAGAACATCTCTGCATCTACTGAAGCTGCCAAAGCTGTGGTCAGATCCTCCCTGAGCTGAATGAGAAGCTCACTGACTTTCTGTGTCTTCCTTTCTAGTGTGTCAGCCATGGATCTGACCTGCTGTCTGGAGAAAGCTGCCACTACAGTGCCATCAAGAAGGCAGTGAAGGAGGCAGTGAAGCGTTCCCTAATGGACAACCTGGATTGTGCATTTGATTCTTCCACCTGTGTTGCCAAAGCTGGCACCACCCTCACTGACTACTTTATCAAGCTCATTTTCTGCTATGAGGATGAATTTAGCTACAGCACCAGAATGGTGAGCCTGATGGTCCACCGAGTGTCCAAGTTATATTAGCCCATGAACCATCAAGCCCAGCAAAGGCACCTGAGAAGGAAAGACCCTCAGCTTCTGGTGAGTGCAGGCCCCAACACACACCCCCTCTCAGCCCAATTTTCATCCCAGACGTCTTCACGAAGGCTTAAACGACCAAGCATTGTCATGTACCATGTATACTTGTTCCAGAAAAGGAACATATAGCTAATGAGCATGTGCTGCATAGTTCTCAAGCTCTTACCATCACAGAATCTGGTTCAGTGCCAGCTGCCAAGCTCCACCTTCGCCATTTCTGACTCAACAGATCTAACAAGTTTCTGCGTGAGATAGATGCTACTCTTCTGGGAAACACGACTTGAAAACCATGATGAGTGGCTTTTCTCTGATGATTTTATCTCCAGGTGGTCCTGAGCCTTTTAGACCAAGACAAGGACAAGTACTTCCATGCTGAAAATAGAATAGAAGCCATGACCACACATAGATCCCATATAAGGGGGCTTTGAAAAGTCCATGGTAAAAAGGGAACTAAGGGATCATGAACTTTGCAAAGTCCCTCATATTCATCCCAACCTATTCTGGTTTGCAACTAGAACTAAACTACTAAGGGTCATGGAACATGTGAAGAGACAAAAATGACTAATTGCTTGACTACTAACCAAAAGTTCGAACCTTACAAGCATCACCTAACAAGGTGCGTTGGAAAAGTGAGTGCAGGAGAACCGTGAGGAGCACTTCTCCTCGGACCCCCACGGGTCTCTGCCAGTTGGGCCCAGTTCAGCTATGCCAGGTTACAGTTAGAGAGCAGATGAAGGATTGGATGGCAGCAGGTCACTTTTAAGATGCTTTTGTTGTGGTTGTTACTTAGAGAAATAATACCCAACCCAGTCTCCATGGATTTCTATCCAGAGACGTTTTTATTTTTCCAAAACCACATGAGAAAATCAACTCCCCCCAGTTTCACACAAACCAGGAAAGCCACAGCGAACATTACTCACTCACCATCCAACCCTGCTGGGAACCGGCTCAGCCAGCATCACATTAGAAGAAAACACCTTCCAACGCTGCCTTCCTCACAGAGCTGGCTCTGAGCCCTGAAATACTATATTCAAATGTGCAATTCTCACAACGGCTCAGAATATCTGCAATTGCTTCTCTTGACCTGCCATTTGTCTTGCTGTTCATCAGACACATTTGGGCTCCATAAAGGGATGGAGTCTACTGACAGCGCCTCCTGACAACTACCATCCACACTGGACCGCAGACTGCCTGCAGCCTGGGAGACACCATTTCCCATCCAATCTTCCACTTGTGGCTCATGCTGAGCTACCTGAACTAGCTGCTATTATTTTCTCCCAAGAAGGTAATATGCCTAAGTGCTAGACCCTTCTATTACCCAAGTTACCCCCACCTTCACCCTAGCTACTCCCGCTGTCTTCTTAGTACCCTGGCCCAGGCTCCCATCTTTACTCAACTACATAGTCAAGGGGGCATAAAAAAACCCTATATTATCTTTTTTAAAAAAATCATTTTACTGGGGGCTCTTACAGATCCATATGTCAATTGTATACAGCACTTTTGTACATGTTGCCATCACCATTTTCTAAACATTTTCTTTCTATTTGAGCCCTTGGTATCAGCTGCTCTTTTCCCCCTCCCTCTCTACCCCCTTGTGCCCCCGTGATAAATGATAATTATTATTTTCATATCTTAAACTGACCACTGTGTCCCTTCACCTAGGTTTCTGTTGTCTGGCTCCCCTAGGAGAGAGGGTGGTGGGGGGGCAGGTTATGTGTTCCTCATTGTGCTCAGTTCCCCCTTCCTTCCCTCCTCCCCCTACCTTCCACTACTGGTGTTGCTACTCCCATTTCTGTTCCTGAGGGATTTATTCCTTGTGTCATGAACTCTTATCTGTACCTGCATACATACTCTGGTCTAGCCACAATAGAAAGGCAGGACTGGGGTCATGATATTGGGGGGTGAGGAACCAGAGGAATGTTATGTGTTTCATCGGTGATATACTGCACCCTGGTTGACTCATCCTTTCCTTGTGACCCTTCTGTGAGGGGATGTCCTATTGTGGACAGATGGGTTTGGGGTGTCTGCTCCAAGCCCCCTTATTCTCAAATATATATAATCTATATCTACATATAGATATAGATATTTTGCTTGCAATCTTCTGGTGCCTGTTACCTGGTTCTGTCAACACCTCATGACTGCACCTGGTGTGCTTCTTCCATGTGGGCTTATTGCGTCTCTGTTAGATAGCTGCTTGTTTAACTTTAAGCACTTAAGACCCCAGACACTATATCTTTTGATAGCTGGACCTATCAACTATCTTCACTATATTTGCTTGTGCACCCTTTTTATCTGCAGTGGTCATGTCAGGAGGGTGAGCATCATAGAATGCCAGGTTTTTAGAACAAAATATTCTTGAATTGAGGGAGGGCTTGAGTAGAGGTCCAAGGTCAGTCCACTTCATCAATGTATTTCCATATAAATATATGTACATAGCCCAATACCTCTATTTTCCTTCATTATCTTTTAAGCCCAGTTCTTGACAAACTTTTTTCAATTTTTCTTCCAGAAATATTTTAATAAAAGCTGGCCATTCCAGCAACACCCACTGCATATCCATGAACAACAAAGAAGCAGAACAAAACAAAATGTATCACATGGCTATTATTTCAGGGAAAACAAAATCTAAACTAGCAGACACTGAAGCACATCCTCCAAGTCCAATGAAAGTCTCATTCCTTCTTCAGGGCCAAGATTGTGAATCAGAGGAGAAATCAACATAAAAGTTAAGACAAACGTAGAAATATTTCAGCTCAAGGACTTCCGTACAAGAATCTGGCCTCTCATATGTACAAAAGTGCTTGACGGATGGATGGATGGATGAATGGATGGATGGAGATAAGAGCTGTAAGAGTCCCCAATAAAATTATTTAAAAGAAGTATTTTGCCTCAAAGGCCTTCCAATTTGAGTCTCAATTTTGGAGTCATGCCTCATAAACATGAACAAGTGCTTGAGAGGGTGAAGAAGGACCATACCATTCCCCTACGTGCTCTAATTCCAATAAAACAAGTCCAGAATTTTTGCTCTTACTATTTTTCTTTACAATTGCCAAGAATGGAATCGATGCTAACTAAAAGGCACAATCGTGTTGCTCTTCATGTGCATCTTATTCGGCGCTGGGGACGCCTTTCCTGCAGGCTGCTGCTGGTGTTCAGTGCCATCCGGTTGGCTGCAACTCAGACAGCAGGATGAAACGCTGCCCACTGGTCTCTCCTCACACGGCCTCCCATGGAGCCCATCGACCCAGCCACGGTGTCAACCCATCTTGCCAGAGCTCTCCTCTGTTTCCCTCACCTGACACCTTACCAAGCAGGATGTCCTTCTCCAGCCCTGGTGATGTGGTGGTGACATAGGGGGTTGCTAACCACAGGATAGCAATTTGAAATCAGCAGCCACTCTGCAGGAGAAAGACGGGACTTTGTACTTCCTTAAAGAGTTACAGTCGCAGAAACTCACAAGGGCAATTCTGCACTGTCCTCTGCCGTGGCCGTGGATCAGCATCTGCATGACGGCAGGGAGGTTAGAGTTTCTCCCATAGGGAGTCCCTGTCTTACAAAGGAGATATTTTCAGTGAATTTGTAGGTCATTTGGAACAGGCGAATGCGGGAATTTAGCCTACTTTAGTTTCTGAAAAGCTCAAAGTTTCCCCCCACTAGTTAAAAACTACATGTGCAGCAAGCGAAGGTGATTGTGATGAAGAATTCGTTGCAAGTAGAGGTTAACTCAGTCCTTTCAAAGGGAGGACAAATTTATGGAACATTGAAGGGCAAACACTAGTTGTCCCTAAATTAGACATCTGTAAACCAGAGATTTATTGCCTTTGTTTTGTATTTTTCCCATCCCCTCTTCCCCCCCCCCACCACCCCCAATATCTACCTGCTTTCCTAAAAAAGGGCCTCACTGTCAAGGGCACAATGACCTTTTCAAAGCCAGTGTAAATATCATTCTGTCAGTACACACACATCTTTCAGGGCACGAGCAGAGTCCAAATAACGCCTGCTATACAGATAAATGAATGGTTCCAGCTAGCTATAGATTTTTCCCAGGTTTCCCTACTTTTTTCATTCTCACGGTATTTTATTCTGTTGATGTTGAGAATGCCAGGGGGTTGCAAAAAAGTTTGTGGCAAAAATGAATGATAACATCAGGAAGGGCAGTAGAGGCAGGGAAGGGAAAGGAACAAAAGAACAAAAGAAGGTAACGGAATTTTTCCACAAACTTCTTGACACCCTCTTGTATACAGAGTAGAATATCTACCAATTCAATGATTTCTGCATGTACGATTCAGGAATATTGATCACATTCTTCAAGTTGTACCACCATTTTCAGCCTGTTTTTTAAAAAATGTTTTCTCCTCCATTCACATAAATGCCCTTTAAATTTCCTATCTAAACTTTCAAGTTCTAACTATCAAGATTCCATATAGATGGTTCTTAAAAGAACACAATGCTGAAGGCAGATATATTCTTTACTAATCAGGGTAACTATTGAAGAAGATTTCAGGGTATATTTTTCATTTCAGATTTAAATGGTTACTTCAAGGCAGAAAACAGTTTTGGGGGCTCACGCAGCCTCTGTGGATCAAGAATGTATGAATTCTATGAGATTTTGAAATTCTGTTCTAGAATTTCACCCTTTTGATCCGAATTCCTCTATTGATTGATCAATTCCTCTATTGATCAATGCATTCAGTAAAGATAGATGGGCACTATACAATTCTTTAGGTCTCATATCAAAGAAGACAGTTGTTTAAGAAAGTCATTTGTTGGCTACTCTTTACACAGACACTATTGTGCTTATGATCTTGAAACTGCCCTTGAGTCGATGTCAACTCGTATTGACCCTATTTAGGATTTCCAGAGCTGTGATTTTTTACAGGAGTGCATAGCCTCATCTTTCTCTCACAGAGGTACTGATAGGCTTGAACCTCCAACCTGACAGTATCACCAGAGTTCCTTGTACTCAAAAGTAAAGCTCCTCTCAACATTGCAGGATATCTCACTAGTTTGCCTTAACTATGAAAAGCCTAGTATGGAATAGATACACGACACCCCTTCCTTAAGATAAAAACTCGGTCTACCAAACTCAGATTTTTTTCTGGGCATCACTGCCCTCTGGTGGGAGTAGAAGGCCCAGCCTTGCTCCTGGAGAGATGCTGTTGGATTGAACCGCCAGCCCGGTAGGCCACAATCGCGCACACAACCACTATGCCACCGGGCTCAGCCCCCAAACTCAGATTTTAAAAGTCATGTAAAATGAACAAAATTGAAACATATGCAGCACTCTATGCCTAGCTACCAATTATTAAACCTTAGCTGAAGGTGAGTCATGAATCTAAAATGTTATTCCTTTAATTATCTTGTTTCTGAGATGTCTTCTTAATCAGAAACAAAGAATTTTACAGGAATTTCTATGATTAAAAAAACAAAGTTCTCTGTGATTACCTGCTTTTCTTATCTTTATCCTGAGCTATCTTTAAAAGTATGAACTTGGGCTGAGCCCCGGTGGTGTAGTGGTTGTGTGCGGGACTGCGGCCCACTGGGATGGAGGTTCAATTCCAGCTCCACAGGAGCAAAGGCTGGGCCTCCTACTCCCACCACCAGAGGGCAGTGATGCCCCCCCCAAAAAAAACAAAAAAAGTATAAACTTAATGCAATATTGATAAGCTAAGTACTTCAGTAAACAACAAGACTTTGAAGTGAAGTCTTAATTTATAAATTTATAGCCATGTTTTGATTTACATAAAGTATATTATCTCTAAATGTAGCATGCATGGAATATTGTAGTAGCCTATAGGTACACATATACATACATACATACATACATGTGATTTAAATAAAAGCAAAATTTAGATTTTGAAAATAACATCCTATATTTTAAAAATCTGAAATCCTTTGAATTTTTTTAATTACAGAAAAATTACTAGAGAATTAACATGGTGATAAAAGTAACTTCATATAAAATGTTACTGCTTCCCAAGTATATCCTCTGACCACAAAAGATCGAAGCTAGAAAATAATATCAAGGGAAATAAATTTTAAAAAACACTTAAAAATGTAAAAACCTTGTGGAAATTAAACAGCATCACACTACTAAACTACCAAAGGAGAAATTAAAAGTTAAATCACAAATTTCTTAGAGTCAAATAAAAATGAAAGTACAACATATGAAAACATATGGGATAGAGCAAAGGCAGTATTGAAGAGGAAATTCATAGTAATAAATATACTACATCAACTGTAGGAACAAGAAGCATAATGGCAAACTACACCTAGACTCACCAGCAAAAAGAAAATAAAGAACAGATAGACAAATCAAGTAAAACTAGGGGTGGCAAAATAGAACCAATAAAAACAAGTATTGGTTCTTTGACAAGATCAATAAGATTGACCAACGTTTACCAAGGCTAACAAGGAACAGATGCACATAAGGAAAATGAAAGAGGGGCATGACAACTGACCCTACAAAAATAAAGAGAATTATAACAGAATATTATCAAAAACTCTATGACAAAAACTGTATGACTACCTTGAAATGGACAAATTCATAGAAGCATAAAACCTGCCCAAATAGACTCAAAAAAAATTTAAACTCTCAAGCAATCCATAGCCAGTGAGAAGAGACTAAATTAAAAATGAGAAAATTCCAAACAGAGCAAAACAAAAAAAAACCCTGGGCCAGATGGCTTCACTGAGGAATTCCACCAACACAGAGAGCTGACACCAAAACCAGTTAAGCTTTTCCAAATTTTAGAGAAGAAAGGGATAAAATGCCAGATTTCTTTCATGAGGCATATGTAATCCTGATGATGCCTAACCAAAAGGAAACTACAGGCCAACATGCCTCATGAAAACTATGCAAAGTCCTCCACAAAATACTTGTGGACAGATCTCAGCAGTGCCTTAAAGCAGCCATACACCATGACTAGAAACACAGAAGTTAGAACAGCAATCACCATAAAACACTACCTCTACCTCAACAGAACAGAGGGAAAAAAAACTATAGGATGCAAAATAAATGCAGAAGAAGCATCAATAAACTCTAGCTCCCTCGCCTCCACACACATTTTATTGGGGACGCCAAATTCTTATAACAATACATACATCAGTTATATCAATCACATTTGGGCATATGTTGCCAATCATTATTTGGGGGGGGGGGAATCACTGCCCTCTGATAGGAATAGGAGGCCCAGTTTTGCTCCTGGAGAGCTGCTGCTGGGTTTGAACCACCAACCCAGTGGGCTGCAGTCCTGCACACAACCACTACACCACCAGGGCTCAGCCCTGCCAATCATTATTTTCATTACTATAAAAGCATTTTCTTATTAATTGAGCCCTTGGTATCATCTCTTTTTTCCCTCCCTCCCCACACTCCTACCCTCGTGAACACTTGAAAAATTGTAAATAATTGTTATTTTCATATCTTACACCATCCACTGTCTCCCATCACCCCATGTTTCTGTTTTTCATCCCTGGCCGGGGGGCGGGGAAGGGAGGGGGGGAGGGGTGTTATACATTGATCATTGCAACCAGTTCCCCTTTTCTTCCCCTGTTCCATCCACCTTCCTCCCTATGGTATCACCTACCCTTATGGTATCGCTACTTCCAATAACTGTTCCTGAGGGTTTTATTTGTCCTGTATTCTATGTATTAAGAACTCTTATCTGTACCAATGTACATGCTCTGGTCTAGCCACACTTGTAAGGGATAACTGGGTCATGATAGTGGGAGGGACAGGGGAAAGCATTAAGAACTAGAGGAATAATTTGTGCTTCATGCTTCCTTGGTGCTATACTGCACTCTGGCTGACCCATCCCTTCTTTGTGACTCTTCTATGAGGAGATGTCCAGCTGTCTTCAGAAGGGCTTTGGGTCTCCACTCTGACCTTCCTCATTTGCATCAATGTGATTATTTGGGATCTTCTGATGTATGATACCAGCTGATCCCCTGTGATCACACAGACTGATGTGCTTCTTCCATGTGAGCTTTGTTGCTGACCTGATGGATGGCTGTAAGTTTAACTTCAAGACTTTAAGACCTCAGGCACTATGTTTTCTAATAGCCAGAAGCTATCAGTTTTCTTCAGCACATTTGCTTATGCACCCATCTTGTCTTTAGCGATTGTGTTGGGAAGGTGAACATCACAGAATACTTTCTTGTATTGAGGAAGGGTTTGAGTTAGGCCCAATGTGTGTCTGCTTCTTTGATACTTAACATATAAATATATGTACATAGACCTATGTCCCTTTCATTATATATTATTACTGTGCTTACATATATATATATATATGCCTGTATTTATACCTCCATAAATGTCTTTTGTCTCCTAGTTTTTTTCCTCTATTTCCTTTTACTTTCCTCCTGTCCCACTACCATATCCAACCTTCACTCAGATCTCCATCATTCCTCATGGTTACTATGCACTTTCTCAAACCCCAGCAGGCATTCTACTTCCTCCACACCATCAATTTTAGATCTCTTGTTTTTCCTTTGCCCCGGGTTTGTTGGCTACCACCTCTGTTCCCCCTGCTTTCTCCTCTCCCATGTTCCCCTGGTCCCGTTGTTTTTGCCTCACGATTGTTTATCTTGCCTATGTTATATAGATAGACATAGAAAGGGTAAAGGGAGGGTGTGTATCAACAGTTACAGGCCTGTCTTCTGACCCTTATGAATGTTTTCTGGTCAGGTCTGATGATGTGTCAAGCGCTGCCCTCTGAGTCTGAAGTCTATTTGAGGGGTTTCTTGGGGGTTTTCTTGCTTTGCTCCCCTTGCTGCTCTGTTGCAGTCCCTTCATGTTTCACCCTGGTGTTCAGGGGTCAGACCGGGCACTATTCCTGCACTGTCTCCAGTGCTGTCCCCCGTAGCACTGTGGGTCAGTGAGGGGATGTCCTGTCTCATGATGCTGCTGGCCCTGCAGTCCAGTCTGCGCATTGACTGCTCTGAGAAGGAATGTCATCCTCGATGCTCGGTTGGCCAAGATGAGGTCTATTCTCTCTTTGCCTTTTAGCTTGCTCCCATGTGGTCTGGGCAGACCCACCACGCTCCCCATGCTGTATCTTCAGTGTTGTCCTCTGCAGTGCATTCTTCGAAGTGGGGAGGGGGAGAGGATTGACATAGCTGGGATTGGGGCCAGCCCCACAGATCTCTCTGTTAGTTCACTGCTCCATGCCCGTATGCTGCCTGCAAGATTTGGCGCACCATGTTGAGGTCTGGCTCCTTTCCTTTTCCTGTGGAGACATAAACAATACCTTCCCCATGGATGGGATAGTGCCCTGGTCCTTCACTACCCATGTCCTCAGTTTTTTTTTTCTTTGCCCCTCCTTTTTAGTTCAGTTCCCTTTCTTGATGAAAACCCTCAAGTAAACTGAAATCAAAGGAAATTCCTCAATCTGACTCAGAATATATGAAAAGCCAATAATCATCATTCTGCATAAGAAAGACTGAGAGCTCTCCTCCCTGGAATCAGGAACAGAACAAGGGTGTCTTCTATCACCACTTCTATTCAATATTGCATTAGAAGTCCTAAGCAGAACATTAGCATAAGAAACAAAATAAAAGTTATCAGGATTGAAAATAAGAAAGTTATCTGTACTTGCAGCTATGTCCTATACATTTAAAAAAGTGCCAATGAATACATTTTTTAAAAGTCTAGAATTAATAAAGGTCTTTAGCAAAGTTTCAGGGAACAAGCTTTACCAGAAAAATCCAGGTGCATTTCTGTATCACAGTAATGAGAGATATGGAAGAAAAATTAAGAATGCAAAAGAACATGTATGAGAATAAAATACCCAGGGGTAAATCTCACCAGAGACTTATGGAATGAAAACTATAAAGCACTGCAGGAAGAGCTAAAGAATACTAAATAAATGAAAAGATGTCACATGGACTAGGAAATTTACTATTGCTAACATGCCAATACTACCCAAACTGATCTAAAATTCAACATAAACCCACCAAATTTCCAACAGTATTCTTCACAGAAGCAGAAAAACCAATCCTAAACTTCCTATGTAATGGCAGGAAACCATACTGAAAACAAGAAGATTCCTACTTCCTGCTTATAAAACATACTATAGAACTACTGTAATCAAAAAAACCTTGTATTACTCTAACAATAGACACATAAAGCAATAAAAAAGAATTGAGAGTTCAAAGATAAACTCACATACTTATGATCAACTGGTTTTCTTTTACAAGGGTGGTTAGACCACTTGATAGAGAGAGTCTCTTAAAGAAAGGAAGCTGGAAAAAATGGATTTTTGCATGACTAACCAAGAAAATATACTCAAAATGGATTAAGAACCTAAATGTGCATAGCTCACAAAGGCAGTGTTCTCTCTCATAATTTGGGAAGTAGTGATAAAAGGCTTGTGAGTCCTAAAAGCTCACAAGCAACCATCTCATGATGGGCTAACTATTGCTGTCTCCTCATCCAGAGGAAAAAATTTAAGAGACATGGGAATAATAAACCCAACGGATAAAATGATGGGCACACCAGCCTCCCTGGCCTAAGCGATACCCGCCTACTTCTAGCACCCACTCTGAAAATGATCACATTAGAAGGGTCAGTTAGGGACTAGTAGGACCCCCCCCCCAAATCTACAGCCCTATAGTCACCTTCAGGTCTGGAGTTGAACTCAACCCTATACTAAAATGCTCAAACACTTAAGATCAGAGAGGCAGCATTTACCCAAGGATGAAGTTCAGAGAGTGAGGAAATCAGAAAGGATGGCAACAAAAACACAGAGAGGAAATAGGGCAAATGATGGCAAATGCTGGAATTGCAATGGATGAGTTGAAATAAGATATTAGGAATAAGCCAGGAAATATTAGAAGTAAAACTGTTTTCCTGCTCAGTACTCTTTACCTAATTCACAATAAAAAGTTTTAAAACAAACCTACAGGTATAAACTAAAACCATAAAATTCTCTGGAAAAGAAACCGGGGCTATGCAGTCAGGATTAGCAATGGTTTGTCTTTTATATAATAACAAAAACACAACTCAGTCACTACCATCAAGTTGATTATGACTCGTAGTGACCCTGTTGGACAAAACAGGGCTGCCCCTTTGGATTTCTGAGATTTTCAATCTTTACAGGAACAGAAAGCATCATTTTTCTTCTTTGGAACAAGCGGTGTGTTGGAGCCACTGACTTTGTGGTTAGCACTTCAGTGCATATTCCACTACACCACCAGATGCCTTAAAAGCACACCAATAAAAGACAAATAAATGAGACCTCAAGAAAAGTAAAAACTTATTCATAAAAAACTTTATCCAAAAAATGAAAAAGAAAAGCATATCGACTAACAGAGTATCTTTGGAAAATGTATATCTAAAAAGAATCTAATAACCATACATATATGTGTATATGTATGAAGTGTCAGCAAATTAAAACAGGAAGATAATCAAATTATAAAATGTGCAAAAACTTGAATAGATATTTCAACAAAGAAGACATTCCAATAGCCCCCAATGACATGGAAAAGGAATCAGCATCATTAACCATCTGAGATGTCAATTCAATTAAAACAACAGTCAAATACCATTTCACTCTCACTAGAATGGCTAATGTTAAAATAATAATCATAATAAATATTAGTGAAGAAGTGGGGAAATTGAAGCCTTTGTCCATTCATAGAAATAGAAAACAAAGCATTTGTGGAAAAGAGTGTGGAAGTTTTTGAAAAATCTAAATATAGAATTCCCATATGACAAACCAATTCTACCCCTAAATATCTACCAAAAGAATTTGAAAGCAAAGGGCTCAAAAAGAGATTTGTATACCAATGTCCACTGCGACACCATTCATATTAACCAAAAGGTGGAAACAAACCAAAGGCCCATCAAAATAAGTCCGCTGTGAAAGGACAAACATTGTACTCATATGACCTCATGCATATAAGAAAGAACAAATGTGTAGTAGTTACCAGGGGTACAAGTGTGGGGAGGAGAAGCGAACAGTAATGAAAAATTGCATTAATGATAAGACTGTACAACTGATTATTTCATTGGTGCTACTAGGTTATATAATCTGTAAAAAGTTGAATTGGGAAAAGCTGTGTGATAGGTAATTTTACAACCATGACAAAAAATAGTAAAAGGGTGGCTGTTGAGGCTGCTTGTGTACAAGTGAAATCTCATGGAGTTTGGTTCCTTGGTTGGAACTTGGTTGGCCATGATTTCCTGGGACCTCCCCAGTAATGTGCCCAATTAGGTGGCTAGTGTTTTTATTCTACCTCCTTCCATACTGTCTGAGGTCTTAACCTATTCCAAGTAGCTAGCTAAGACAAAACAATTGGTCTCTATTCACCGGGAGCAAGAGGAAAGAGCCAACAGCAGAAGGAAATAGAATGGGTGGTTAGCTGCTTCCTTTGCCTTCAGACTAGAACTGGCTAACACCTCCTACGATTAAAGAGTGAGAAGAATCATGATCAAAAGGTAGAGAGTGCAGAACCTAATTTTAAATTTCCATTCATGGGATCCTTTTCAGAACTACTCCCATGACTAGGGAATTGATTCTGGCTCGGAGGCACCCTGTACAGGGTCTCTAAGGTTGTACATCTATTCAGGAGCAGACAGCCTCATATTTCTCTTAAGGAGCAGCTGACCTTGCAGTTAGTAGTCTAGCGTTGACCTGAGAAACTCCTGAGACAACTGCCCTGCGATCATCTTTAAATCTTAAACCACAAATATCTCCTGAAGTCTTAAAACTCAACAACAGTTTAGCTGAGCTTGAAAAAGATGTCTGCCTTAAGCATTATGCTCCTTTAAGATCTACATGGGAACCAATTGAGGACAGCTACCCAAAACATTAGGTAGAAACTTGAGGTGTCAATGATTTCATGCTAATGAATGAGAAACTAACTCACTGCCCTCAAGTCAGTGCTGACTCATAGAGAGCCCTGTGCGTTCAAAGACTAACCACGACAGGAGGAGAATGTCCACTCTTTGTCCCTCCCAACAGCTGGTGGTTTTGAACTGCATACTTTGTGGAAAGCAGCCCGACATCTCACCACTACACCACAAGGCTCCATAATGAATGGGGAGCAACTCAGAAGAGAATGGTGAAAATGGATGCCCAAATCGAAGAATGTACTCAGGATGCCTGAATTGTATATGTAGAAATGAGTGCCTTGGCATGTCTTGATGAATATATTCTGAACAACAACAACACGATACATGAAATTTAAGATGGAATGAATAAATGTAATACACTTCCTGTCCCTATGCCTCCTTTTCGTTTTCATTTGGAGAATTCAAAACACTTCACAAAACCTCAGGGCAACAGGAAAGAAAGCATCTTTGTCTGTTTGAATCTAAACTGCAAAGCAAAACCATCATCATCATGTTTACTGAAAAAATGCTCGGCAGGATGGTGAGTGACATCCAGCACAGACTACAGACCAACAGATTCCTCTTTATCTTTAAATTGAATAAGGCATCTGAGGTATAATTTGCTGAATAGATATTTCATACTGCAGACATGATCCCAACTAGACCTTACAGACCAGAGGGTGTACACTGGTACAGATAGGAACTGGAAACATGGGGAATTCAGGACAGGTGATCCCTTCAGGACCAGTGGTGAGAGTGGTGATATCAGGAGGGTGGAGGGAAAGTGGAGTAGAGAGTGGGAACCAATTGTAGGAATCTACATATAACCTCCTCTCTGGGTTACAGACAAGAGGGAAGTGGGTGAAGGGAGACATTGGCAGTGTATGATATGACAAAATAATAATTTATAAATTATCAAGGGTTCAAGAGGGTCGAGGAGTGAGGAGGGAGAGGAAAAATGAGGAGTTAATACCAAGGACTTAGGTAGAAAGCAAATGTTTTGAGAACGATGAGGGCAACAATTGTACAATTGTGGGTTGCATACAATAGATGTATGTATTGATTGTGATGAGAGTTGTATGAACCCCCAATAAAATGATTTTTTTTAATTAGAGCATTAAAAAATTATATTTGGACTCTGGTGAATATTGAAATTACCATGGATTGCAAAGGGAACAAACAAATCTGTCTCTGAATGAGTACAACCAGAATGTTCCTCCACATCAAGGATGACAAGATTTCATCTTACATGCTCCGGACAGGTCAGGCAAGCATCAGGTGGATGAAGCAGAGGGGCAGGAAAATAAGAAAGGCCCTCCATAAAGTGCACTAGCACAATCGCGGTGACAATGGGCTCAAACATAACCATTGTGAGGGGGCTGCAGAACTGTGAAATGCTTAGTTCCACTGTTCACCAGGTCGCTGTGAGTCAGAACCAACTCAGCGACACTGAACAACAACGTTTTTGCCATCTAGATGTCAAAACTACAAGGGGGCTTCAAAAAGTTCATGGGAAAATTTCATTATCTTTTAATTCCATTTCCCCATGAACTTTTCAAAGCCACTCTGCAAATACATATATACATTTGTATCCAAAGAAAAATACATCCAGTTCAGAGGCAGATGTAAAGTTCAAATAACAATCTTATTCAATTCCATTCTCAATTTGGTCTAATAATAAATCTACTTGAGATCATAATCCTGAGTCAACAAAGTCTCCTAATAATTTGACACTGCTTTCCTCCAAGCAGAAAGAGGCACCCGAACTTTAAAACTATCCAAGAGCTTTAAATCAACAAGTACACATTCAAAGTATGTAGTATTGCTCATCACGTAGCATTTAGAAAATTGGAAAAGCTGAGGTCAGAGGGAAAATGTGGGTTGCATACAATACTAGCAAAGAAGTAAAAAAACTCTAGAGAGTGTACCTTAGGACAAAGTGTACAGCAAACCAATTAGACTGTTGTATGAGCAGACGGCCACACAGAGAGGAAGGGTGATAAATAAATTTTGCCATGTTGGTTTCCTGCAGACATAGGCAAAGATCTGGTTTCACTGCACCCTGGTTGTCGGACACTGATGGTGCAGGCATCTGGTTGACTGCACTGTGGTTGTCGGAAACTGATGGTGCAGGGATCTGGTTGACCACACTGTGGTTGTCGGAAACTGATGGTGCAGGGATCTGGTTGGCCGCACTGTGGTTGTCGGAAACTGATGGTGCAGGGATCTAGTTGACCGCACCGTGGTTGTCGGACACTGATGATGCAGGGATCTCATTGACTGCACCGTGGTTGTCGGACACTGATGGTGCTAACTGCAAAATGCAGACCCCCAACCCTGTTTTCTACTCACATTCTGATTCTCAACTTCTAGATTGGGACCTAATAACATGACAACTTTAGTAAGTGACTTTTAATTGGTATCCTAAGATTATTTTGAGAAACATTATAAGCCATTCCCCTAGAAGACCATGTGTAAAGGCTTAGAGGGGTACCTTTCATAGCTCTCTTATTCAAGAGCATCTCTACAACACTGGCAATTATTCTACATAGAAAGAAAACCAGAGGTGGGAGGGAAAAGAAAGGAAGAACATCAACATTCATACCATAAAACAATTAATATTGCTCCTCTAGAAGGCGGTACCTAATAACCTATTTTAACAAAATGACTATTGTTTGGAACTTAGAGTCACCTTTTCTTGAAATTATCTTCCAATCCAGTGTAGCAAAAAAAAACTACTGCCACAAGTCATGTTCTATTAATAGGGACAATGTATGGGATGTTGACTCTTGATAAAGCTTTGTAAGAGCAGAAAGTCTCATCCTCCCCCTGCCAGGGTGGTGGTGGTGGTGGGGTCGCAGTCCAATACTTTACCCAGCAGGGGTACCAGGGCTCCTGACTCTCACTATACATATGCACCTTCAAACACATTCACCAATCACAAAAAGGACAACAGTCACATTAAGTTATTGCCCCCTCTTGGTTCTGATCAAAATTAAGAGCTCCCAGCTTCAACACGAAACCTGTTCACGAGGTGATCCTACTTTCCCAATAACACTGCGGGGTTAAGATGTGCCACCACCCAGGGAAGGATATTGAAAGGATGTTCTCAAATGATCCAAAGAAAATTTGCAAATATATTTGCAGCGAAGGGCAGGATAGAGCGTCCTCTCAGAAGAACTCTTTTGAACAACAGAATGTCCCCTTCAGAAGCCGTGGTGGAACAATGGCTAAGTCACTGGCTGCTACCTAAAAGGTCGGCAAATCAAACCCAGCAGCCACTGTGCAGGAGAAGATATGGTGGGGTCTGCACTTCTGCAAAGAGTTAGAGCCTTAAAAAACCCCAGAAGGCACTTCTTCCCTGATCTTAGAGCATCGCCATGAGTAGGAATTGACGTGAGAGCAATGGCGTTTGGGTAAAGTCTACTTGGAGTTTTAAGTTCAAGAAGATTTTTTTTTAACTGTATATTGCTGAGCTTTACTGAGTGCATACCAACAGTGCTTGACAAGCACTATAATCAGAAATGAGAAGAAGACACTACCTGTGATTGTTCACTTCCAAGGCCTCCTGCCGAGCTGTATTTGCTCACTGCACACGTCGAAGAGACGGAAGAGATTCCAGTGGCACTGGCACGACTGGCAGCACCCCAAAGACTTCCACAAGCTAGAGAAAGGGAGAAGAAGCATCTCACAGTCAGTATTAGTCAACTGTGAAAGCCCAATTTAAGTGCCTCTTTTGTTTCCTACCCTCCCATTTCCTACCATGGTCTGTGCAAGGAGTGGGCGCTCCTCAGATTGCAGTTGTCGTCATTATAAAAAAAAGATTATAAGCAAAGAGTACATCTTTATCTAGAAATTGGAGCACTAGCCTAAAATGAGAGACTCCTGCAGGGTAACAGAAAGTAGACGACAATTCTCCTGTCTTCTGGGAAGTGGTTAGTAATTATATGCTTCTTTCAGAAGAGAAGGAAAAGAGTAGAACTAAATAAACCTGCACATCGCCACACTATCAAATTCATAATGACAACATGATAGAAAATAGCTCAGAGACGGCTACAGGTAACTTTTATAAACCGCTTTCAAAAACTGTGCAATGCTCCCGAAAACCTTTGATCTATCCAGAGGCTGATGACTGCAAATTTCGGTTCCTGCCACTGTGTGCGAACAAAGTCTACTCTGGACTCAGATGTGCATCTCCCATCATCAGGTCAGACTGGGAAGATACATTTGATAGCACTAATGCAAGCATAAATCCCTAGCCGGCAGCTCAAAATGCATGAGTTTGAAGAAATCTGGTTCAAGCAGGCTGGGAAGGTAAGCCCACAGAGAGAAATATGGGTGGCAAACGTTAGAGGCGTCCAGGACAGGCAATGAGAGCCCCTCAACGGTCATTCCCAGACATTTAGATACCAAAGGCAGGAGCCACCTGTTGTCAGGAATTCGATCCAGATTCATGGTGACAAAATGTGGGTGAGTCAGAATAGATCTGCCCTCCACAGTTTTCTCAATAGACAATTTTGGGGAAGTAGACTACCGGCTCTTTCTTCTGAGCTTCTTTTGGGTGAACTTAGACCTGTAACATTTTAGTTAGCAACCAAGCTCACTAAATGTTTACCCCACCAAAGGCTCCACCGAGAGACAGTAGCCAATGTAAACACCAGGCAAAACCTCAAGAAGTCACTATTCACAATCACATCCGGTGAAAGACAAGAGAAAATTCCCAAGAAAGGATATCTTCTAAGAAAACCAATAAAATGATATTTAAATTTTAAAAGTGAAGTCATTTAAATGTCCAATATCTGGAGAATAGTTAAGCAAACTTGCTACAACAACATAATCTACTTAACTGCAATTTTGTCAATCATTAAACATCTCATGAGTTTATAATAAAATGGGAATATGCAATTTAAACCATAAAAAAGAAAGACAAAGCAGAGTAAAATGTTGTAATTACATATGATCACAGCTACTTATGCAAAAGTTGGAAACAAGAGACAACTTGCTTTGCTACAACCATAATCACTAAATGATTGATTCCATCTATGGGCGAGAATTAAGGTGAGCAATTTAATTCAGAGTCTAACAAAACAAATATGTCTTTTCAACTTTCAGAACAAGAATTTGCCAATCCCCAATGGGTCACCCATTCATTAAAATAATAACTTTTCTGCCATTCCAATCCATTAGAAAACAGTTCTCCCAAAAGTCTGGTTTTGTGGTATTTGTAAGAAATTTTTTATGGATATATTGTGTTTATGGGAGTTGTTTGTTTGCTTGTTTGGACCTATAAGGAGGGCTCCATAGATTTAGAATGTAATATCTTTTTTTTAAATACTATGTAGAGGCAGTAACAACTAAAACTTCTGCCCAGCTATTAGTAGATATAGTGTCCGGGGTCTTGAAGTTAAACAAGCAGCCATCTAGGGAAGCAACAAAGCCCACATGGAAGAAACACACAGCCTGTTTAATCATGTGGTATCAGGCATCAGAAGAACCAAAACAAACAATGCGAATGGGGGTGTGGGGTGTGGAGTGGAGACCCAAAGTCCATCTGTAGACAACTGGACATCCCCTCCCAGAAGGGACACAAGAAAAGAACGAGCCAGTCAGGGTGCAGTATAGCACCGACAAAACATACAACTTCTCCCTAGTTCTTTCATGCTTCCCCATTCCCCCCCCCCCACTATTGTGACCCCAGTTTTACTTTACAAATCCCATTAGACTAGAGCATGTACATTGGTACAGATAAGTGGAGTCCTCCGGAACAATAAGTGGAGTAGTGATACCATGAGGGTAGGGGAAGGTTAGGGGAAAAGGAAAAGAAAGGAGGAGCTGATTGCAATGATCGGAGTTCAACACCCCCACCCCCAGGGGGAGGAACAGAAATGTGGGTGAAGGGCTGCAGCAGGCGGTATAAGATATGCAAATAATTTATAACTTATCAAGGGTTCATGAAGGTGGGAGGATGGAGAAAAGAAGATCTGATACCATGGGTTCTAAGAGAAAGAAAATATTTTGGAAATGATGATGGCAGCATAAGCAAAATTGTGTGTGATACAATTGATGTATGGATTGTTATAAGAGCTGCAAGAGTCCCCCAATAAAATGATTGGGGAGAGTGGTGGCACCATGAGGGTGGAGAGAGGGTGGAGTAGGAAGAAGGAACTGATTATAAGGATCTACGTATAGCCTCCTCCCTAGTGTAAGGACAACAGGGAAGTGGGCAAGCGTTCGACAAGATAAAATTATCAATGTTTATAAACTATCAAGGGTCCAGGAGGGAGGGAGCAGGGGGAAAGGGTGGGAAAAGGAGGACCCAATACCAGGGGCTTAAGTGTAAAGAAAATGTATTGAGAATGATGATGGCATCGAAGGTACAAATGTGCTTTGCATACAATGGATGTATGGATGGATTCTGCTAAGAGCTATATGATCCCGCAATAAAATGATTTAAAAATAAATAAATGGAATTTTAAAAGAACTAAACCTTCAAACTGGGCCGAGCAGTGGCAGAGCATGAGAAGGACAGAGTATGAAAAGCATAGAATAACGTGTCACATGCAAAAAAAAGTATTCTTCCTATTAAAAAGGATACTGTCAAATCCAATTTCCTCCCTTTAGTCAGCAAGTCATTCATTTAGCACTGGCAATCTAGCTGTGAAACTTGTAATCACATCACAGGCCATTTAATCGCAAGAGACTTTGAAAATAAGAGAGTTCTAGTTTGTCCATAATCCCACACAGTTTTATCATCATGCACTGCAGAAAGACAGCCACTTGGGCTGCTTGCAAGAATCACAAATTGCTTCCAGATGCATTTCAAAGGGTTTCAAGGCCTGCTCCATCCAGCAACTCGTCAATTATGAAAGGACATCCCTAATTCATGAAACATTTCACACACACACACACACACACACACACACACACACGGAAGCCTTTACTTGGGTAATAAGGCATCAATAAGGGTTTAACAGAGAGCCACTCTTATGTTTTACCATCAGGGTTTCACCAGCAGCAATGCTTCACCACTTCAAAGGAAGCCACATCTTCTGACAGTAATGCACAGAATGACACCGGGAGTAAGGTTACAAGAAACTAGACTCGATTGAAAGGGTTCACTTAAAATTCATCGGGTCATGATAATTCTCTTGGTTGTCATCTTGTTTAAAAACAAAATATGTCTCCTGGTAAAAGTGGGGGAAAGTTGGTAGTTAACAATTCAGTCACACTCAAATCTCTCCCTAGGCAAGTGCTTTCCGTTTAACACAACGTTCAACTTCCACATAATAAAATCAGATGTAGGCACACAATCCTTCTGTGTAATGGCTAATGCCACATCCCTAATTTCAACAGAGGAACAACATTTAGAGCTCGTTTGCAGATGGCATAAATTCACTGAACTTAGACTGCTACTATGCTGGGAAAGTCACCGGTAGGCAGGAAATGCACACACACACACACACACACACACACACACACACACACCAGCAAAACCACCAAACCAAGCCTGGTGCTAAATTATGCTGAGGCAGCTCTCCCCACCCAAAATCTAGGAGCCTCACAGTAAGGAACAAAAGTTCTGACCTTTAGTAACCTCTGTGTGTCCTTGGATAAACAGAAGGCCAAACTGGGCCTTCCAAGTTAAGTGGTCATTAAAAATACACATTTACTAGTGGTGCTGGCTGGCTCAGAAACCTACCAGGACCATGAGTCAGAACAAACTTGATGGCGAGGAGGGACGGATGCTGTTAGTTAGACACCTGTAGAGGAGGCACCACTGCTCTCCTGGGGTCAAATCATAATACGGTAAGCCAAAAAAGCTCTGCTGTGAATGCTCCACTTCATACTTACACAGGCTTATTCCAAGCAAAATGTGTTTAAGCATGCCTTCATGATAAGGAGATGTCTTTAGACAAGTTTTCTCAGGAATACATTTGTCTTAATCTTGTTACCGTGCCTTCAATACTGGGGTCCATTCAAGACAGTGGGTCCCAAGGTGATCTGTTGGGCCAGTCAAATTCAAGGCACCTAGGTGAACTCAGAAGTTTATGGTGACTGTGTATGGGAGATCCCAAAAGGAGAATACCGATCGATTTTCTCAAAGGACAAGCAATGATCACGGGGGATGATTATGAAAATGTTTTCCCAAAATTAAAAACTTCCTTGGTGAGAAAGAGGCCATGAAAGTTGCGTTGAGGATTTTTTGCCCATCATCACAATGCACCAGCTCACCCTTAAAGGGGAGGAGCAAGAGCTGACTTGGGAACCTTTTGTTGGGAAAGCTTACACCATCCACCCTATCTGTCCCTGATCCAGATCCTTCCGGATCCTTCCTATGCCTTAAACCCAAGAACATTTCAGAGAAGCACAATTTGAATCCCTAGATGGTACTCAAACTGCCATTTTGACATAATGTAAATAGAAGAGCACAGAATCCTTTGGGGAGTGCTGACAGATGGAAGAATCTGCAGAGTGCCTCATCTTGACTTGCAGGTGATGTCAAGAAACTATAGCTTCACATTTTGATATTTTTGCTTAAAAAACGTTTCTATCATTGCTGTAGCAATATTTTTTTACTTGCCCTTGTCTTTTGGCCAATATAGATATGGTAGTAGATAATTTCATTTCAACTTAGAGAACTATAAAAGTACAGGGGGTTACTCAACCTGTCGATCAGGTCACACACAGCCTGGTGGCGCCTCCTGTGGGAGTGGCCTTTTCAATAGAAGGGCGTGGGGAAACTCCCTCTCTCTGCCTTCACCTTCTTGCTTGCTGGCCACCCAGAGAACTGCTGGAGTCCTGCCATGCTTCCACTGCCCTTGGATCTACCTGCCTTTGCACCCACTGTGATCACCCCTGTGATCTCCCTGCATTCTGTTATCATTGCATGTGGCTCTGTGAGTCTGCTGAGGGACTTATAGATTTGAACTGGACTGGGCTGGGAAGCTTTCTTCATATGCAATTATACCTTGATATAAAGTTATTTCCTGATATACATATGTGAACGTCAGTGGATTTGTGTCTCTAATCAACCAGGCCTAACTTAGATACCAAGAACTTGGTTTTGAGAAAACAAGTTGCTCTTTCAAAGTCTAGGAACCATCTTTATGGTTTCAACAGGCAAGCAACTAGGTAGTCATTGTGCTCTTTTTCTCTGCTATCACTGAGATAGTGAAACCTGGTGGTGTAATGAGTTATGCCTTGGGTCAGTAACTACAAGGTCAGCAGTTTGAACCCACCAGCTGCTTCAAAGAGACAGACAAGGTTTCCTGCTCCCATAAATTTCCTGCTCCTTATAAATCCACAGGAGCAATTTACTTTATTCTAAAGGATCACAATGAATTGGAATTGACTTGGTAACAGTAAGCTTGGAGGGCTTGGGTTGGCTTTTTTGTTTGTTACCACTAAAACGTATCCCTTCCTTGAACCAACGTGAAGCTAAAAGCAAATTTTCACAAATCTCCAACTTCTGACATTACACAGTATCTCTAACTTCTCCCCCAGATTTCAATCAAATTCTGTGTCTCAGAATTGTGGGGCTGCAATGTGCCACACTTAATTCCATCAAAGTAAACATAATGAACTAAAATTGAGCTAGTGAGGCATAACTATATTGCCTCTGAATTAAAAAAGAAGTGCTCATTTTATGTTCCTTTCCATGGTATATAAAAGCATTCCTCAGCATTTTGCCATCAAGTTTCAGTAGTCTTTCTGCTAGCACATGCTTGAGAGAAGACACAAAAGAACATTTCTAATAGTTTATTCAATGGTTGTTATAACCTTCTAAAGAGGTCTCCTCATTGGCCTCTATTCAAAGGTAAATTGAAGACAGTTACATTTATGGAAAAATGTATTCAAGTGCTTAAAATACATCAACCAAAAGAAAAAAAGACTTGAGAGCTAACTCATGAGTTGTGAAATTGCATCTTCTTCACATTGTCTCAGGTTTAAACGATGGATAACAAAACTGACAAGTTCCCAAACACCCCCGACTCTTCCAGCTCAGCTTCTCACCTTGGCGAAGGCCAGAGCAAACAGGTGTCCTTCACACCGTTACACAACGTCACTTTGTGCGCCACAAACACAAGCTTTCACATCAAACTCCAGTAGAGTGGACAAATCTTCACTCCTCTCGCCCGGGCTGCGGGTTCTGCCCTTGACTTTCTCTGCTGCCAAGCTGGTGAAGAGCTAAGGCTCTCACTGTAAAGCTGTGAAGTGTAACCAGACACCTGTGACCTGTGGGCGCTTCACAGCGAGGGGAAATAAATAGTGTAGGTTCGGGTTTAAAATTTCACTAAGAAAGTTATAGTCGAGAGCTTGACCAACATGTTGCAAGATTTTAAGGAAACAAGACCACCTAAATGAGAAGTCACGTGAAGTCTATTCTGCTATTTCAGGGGCCAAGGTAAAGGCATTAAAAGAGAATTTTCAAACAGATCATTTAAAAGATACTTAACTTTATAAAAATCACTTGCCATTATAAAATTAAAAATCCACAATTGTGCCCACTCAGAAATACCTTAGGGTGGATAAAACAAAACTCGCTGCCCCTCTGTCAGTGCTGACGCAGAGGGAGCCCCTGTGGTTTTCTGAGACTGTCCCTGTTTTGGGGTGTGGAAAACTGTCCCACAAAGCTACTGGGGGTTTCAAACTCCCAACCATGTGTACCATAGCCCAATGCGTAATCACTAGGCCACCAGGGCTCCTTCAGAGCAGATAAGTGAGGAATTTTTTTACAAATTAATTTTTTTCATTTTATTCGAAGCTCTTGCAGAAATCATAAGATTCCATAGTTTAATCACATCAAGCAGTAGTGTACAATGGCTACCAAAATCTGTTTCAAAACATTTGCTTTGTTCTTGAACTCCTTAATATCAGCTCCATTTATCCCCTCCCTTCCCCACCCTACCCCCCAGAAACCCTTATTTAACCCTTGCTTTTTGGTTTTATTGGGGTTTTATTTTTACTGTATCTTACACTATCCAATATACCCATTCGCATACAATTCTATTGTCCTTTCCCCTTAAGTGGGGTTATATACTCATCAATACTATCAGTTCCTCCCTCAACCCCATCTCCTCTCTTCCAGTACACTCAGAGAATCATTGCTCTGTTACTGTTTCTGAAGAGTTATCTATCTTGGCTTTCATGTTTCAAACTATCTTAATTATGCAAATGAACATACACAAGTCTAAAAAGATTAATGAGATAAAACAAATAAAAAACATAATAGTAAGGAGAGGAAATATTAAAGAACTAGAGGTTAGTTATATGTTTTATAACATTAGCTATTTAAAAGGAGACTAGAAATTTAAAATTTTAGAAAAACAAAGATATATACATGTCATTGAGAAAAGCTCATCTTTTTAAAAAATCATTTTATTGGGGGTCCTTACAGCTCTTATCACAATCCATCCGCTCATCCACTGGACTTGCTGATGTGCTGAAACTGAGGATTTGAGGCACTTATTGATGCAGACAAGGATTGCAGTCTTCAGTATGGATGGCAACTGAATGTCAAGAAGAACAACATCCTCTTGCCTAGACCAGTAGGTAAGGAGCCCTGGTGGCATAGTGGTCTGTCTGAGATCCACATCGTCATCAATTCATAACCAGCAACAAATTCAAGGACACATGAGTGGGATTTCAAAAAGAAAGATGAGGCTTTCTGCTCTCATAAACAGGGTCTCAGAAACCCATGGGGTGGCGGGGGGGAGTCTATGTGTGTCAGCATTGACTCAATGACTGAGTTTGGGTTTGTTTGGGGCCATGGTGGAGTAGAAAGGTGGGGGAAATTCAAGTTAAGAGGATGTTGTCTTACATGGCTACGCAAGCAATGCTCATGGAAACAGCAGTCAAGAGTTCAAAAGTTCTATTGCATTAGATGCACAGAACTCTTTAAAGCACAGGAAAGCAATGATGCTACTTGAGGACTACGGTGCACCTGACCCAAGCCATGGTATTCTCCATTGCATCATACACACGTGAAAGTTGGACGCTGAGTAAGAAAGACCGAAGAACGGATGCATTTGAATTGTGGTGCTGGAGACGAATATTGAAAGTACCATGGACTGCCTAAAGGACAAAAAACCTGTCTAGGAAGAAGCACAGCTGAATGCTCCTTAGAGACAAGGATAGCAAGACTTTGTTTTACATACTTTGGACATGTTGTTAGGAGAGACCAGTCCCTGGAGAAGAACACCCTACTAGGCACAGTGGAGGGCAGGGAAGGAGAAGAAGGCTCTCATGGAGGTTGATTGGCACAGTGCCGGCATCAGTGGGCCCAGGCATAGAAACAATTCTGAGAATTGTGCAGGACCCAGCAATGCTTCATTCGGTGGTGCACAGGCTTGCTATGGGTCAGAACCTACTCAATGGCACCTAAAAACAACAAATGTGTTGCTTATTTAAGAGCATAACAAACAGACTAACATCAGGTTTCACCACTAACGTTTTAGCCTTTGAATCTTGGAAGCAAGAAAAGGCTGCAGATATGCTAACTTTCATCTAAGACCCCCAAACACAGAAAATGCAGCTGTGAAGACTATGAAAGTTGACAAGGTACTAACTAACAAAAGAAACCAAGCAGAAGAAAAGACCCAGTCATTGTCACAGGTGGGTTGAAGAGGAGAAGTATGAGCGAACCTCTTGGGTAGCCCAGGGTCTGTGGGGGTGTCTTCATGATCCATCTGCAGGTTTGTATCCTCCTGAGAGACTGGCATCTTCATGGCAGGGATATGCCTTCTTCTCAGTCTGGCTAGTAACTCACTGAATTCATATCAATGAATCAAGGCGAGTCCATTCATCTTCCTTGAATCCTCCTGGTGCAAAATATCCAAGCCTTTTACATAGCTGCTTTGATGGTGCATGGGTTAAAGCACCCTGCTGCTAATGCAGCCAACACAACCTGGCTCTGAGGGAGAATCATGTGGCAGTCTGCTTCTGCAAAGACTGACTGCTTTGAAACTCTGTGGGAAAACTACTCTGTCCTTGGGGTCGCTATGAGGTGCAATAAATTCATGGCAGTGGGTTTGGGTTTAGCTTTTATGCTGGATGAATAAAAAATTCTTGGCTTGAAATATCTGCAAGTCTGGAAGGTAAAAGACCTTACTTATTTATTTAAGAAGACTTCCCTTCCACCCCACCCCCCTATTATTAAGGCAAAACTGGCTTAAAATAAAGCCCTCGGTTACTGGACTCTAACCTAAGTGTAATATGTTTATAGAATAAACAGAAAATCTTGCCATCACACAGTCATTTCCTAAACCAACATATATCCAATGACCTCAACTGTCCAGACAGGTAAGTACACAACCATGAAACACCCATCAAGTGCCTGTCTGTTTCCGGGTCTGGGGACCAGCACGCTGTTGACCCACCTTACTGAAGAGCAAACAGACTGCATAATAGTAGGAAACAGAGCTTCAGTGGTCCATTTTGCTTTTCTCTCTTGTGTGTGTATAGGGTGTGTATGTGTGTGTGAGGGGGGGGGAGGGGGGTGTATGTATGTAAACGACCACTGAAGATAAATGAAGAATGATGCCAGGCAGAATCCAGAGTGAAAAAGAACCTTCAGGGAGATCTAGAGGCCTGTTTTGGCTTCAGGCCCCCTCCTAGCCTCAAGTGTCTGAATCTATTCTGCTTCTTCTGAAAAAAACATAGGTCTTCTGACCTGGGAGGGAGGGTCTGGTCACCACCACGTGCTCCTGGAGCTCCTGACCCACCCTGCCCTGAGTCGCCCAAAATCTATTCTGCACATGCACCTACGCCTGTTGTGCCTCAGCTACTACAATTCCCCAGAAAACAAGCAAAACACCCGAGGCAGGTAAGACTGTGATCTCTGTCACATACTCTGCCTTTGAAAGGTCAAGGACACACCAGCTGATCGTTGAGGCAATTAGCTAACATCGTGGCCACGGTGTCAGCTCTTCAGATGAAAATCTTCGAACAAGCAAAGGGGAAAAAATACAGCATGGCTACAGGCCAAAGACAGGAAATTGAAAACTTCAGGAGACAGATATAGAAGGCAAAGGTATTATTTGCTTCCCGGTCTAAATTCATAAATCCAACGTGCATAGCTGGGAGAGGGCAGAGCTTTCATCTGACCCATGCATCAGGTGTCACCAGGGAAACAGCACCAGGCCTGGCAGGTGTCACCAGGTAGACTGCAAGAGGGCAAGGCACGAACCAGTTCCTCTTGACTCTCTTACCTATCACAGCCACACACACCTCAAAATAGACACATTTAAATTAATATCACTCCCTCCACCAAAAAAAAGTCGAATTAACACCTAAGGAAGGTGAATGGACTCTGCTTTGATCCATTTATATGAATTCAGTGGGTGAGTAGCCAGGCCAGTAAAAAGGCAGATCAATATGCATGTCCCTGATAGAAAGATGAGGTCACTTGCTCAGAAGTAACCGAGTCAAACCTCTGATGTGTTGGCTGAGGAAAAAAAAAAAAAAAAGAAAGAAAACCACCACTCACTCAATAGTGGCTTCTCTGTCCACCTGATGACAGACACTTGAAATAAATGACGGGAGCCTCAATGTTCTTTTAAGTGACCACACTGAAGTGAAAGAGTGATTCCATTCAGAACAGGCATCTGTATAGGTAGCTTTTCTAAGCTGCTGGTTCCTTCTGAAAAATGCTCTGACCCGCGCCACCAGCACATATGCCTTCTGTCCGCCAGCCTGCCTGCCTTCCCAGACAGCATCTCCTCTCTGACTGGGCCCTACATGATGCAAGGCAACAGCCAAGGAAGTTCAATCCTTGCTTCCTGATCTACACTGCCCAGCAAGAAGTGGCGGGAACTGACCTCTGCCATGAACACAAATGGAATCGCCCTACCTCACGTTATTGAGAAATGCAAAGCACAATCTCAGGTTAATTTGTCATGAGGAGAAATTGCTGTGCTTTTATGATGAGAATTCATTATGAGAAGCTCTTAGCACCATTTTCCCCTTAACCTTCCCAATTTATCTTACATTTGCTACTCTTCCACTGCAAACTTTTATGTGCAGTTTTAAGGCTATGTAATGTAAGTCTTTGAAACCCAAGAACAAGCTAATGAAAATGAGGTGATTCTACAAGCTGCCAGTGCTGTGTGCTCCCCTGACCCAACATGCTAAAAAAAATAGGATCAGGTAGGATTTCTTTTTCTTATGATCTCTGTGGAGGAGAACAGAAGAGATGCAAGCTTTAGCTCAACCGTGAAATGCCAATACATATATGCATGCAATTATTCTAATCCCCAAAATGAAGAACAAGAAAAGAAATGCATACTTTTTTGCCACCTATTCCCTTCAGAGATGAAGAGGACTTTCTGTGGCAGCAAAACTGTCTTTGGGCCACAATGAACTGTTGAAACTTCGTTAGCACCCACCAGGCTGAGTTAGCCCTGGAGCCTGTGCCCGGTGCTTTCATCTGATGGACAAACCCTGGGATACTGATTCAATCTTCTCTCAAAGCCAGTGGATCAATGGAAAGTAGAGCTGGTACCCTCCGGTACTCTAATCCTAACAGAAGAGTGGTATTGTGAGGCCGGGCTTTACAAAGCAACAAATTTTGGAAATTCCTCAACAAGCTGCAAGTCCTGTGCACCGGATTGCTGTTGACAGAACAACTCCACACACACACACACACATACACACACACACACACACACACCGCAGCTCCACGGCCACTGAAGAGCAGGACTACCCATGAGCACATCCGTCTTGCTCTGCTACATACCCGCCATGCTTGACGAGACCACATGACAGGCTAACATATAAATGGCAATCCCCCTGAAAGCTCTTCCAGCTCAAATCGCTATAAATCTTATGAAAAAATGTTAAGACTATTATCCAAAAGAAGCTGAAGTAGCATTTAATCAGAGAAGACATAGATCTTTTTCGAGAATGGAATGGAAACTATAGACCCTCTGCCCACAAATATATACATGTATATGCTCTCCACCCACAAACTGTCTATGTATATATGTATATATAAATGTTGCTTATATATGAGTTGATCATGGCTCCTCTCGGCCCTGTAGGATATAGCAGGACCACCTGAGTTCAAGTCTTTTCCCTGCAGGATGGCTAGTGGGTTTGGACTGCCAGCCTTGCACTTCGCAAACAACCAAGAGCTTTGACCACTGCATAACTCCACACTCTATACATCACCCTCTCCATCAAACAAAAGCAGCATCACCTGCCAACCATGTCAGCCTCACGTCTAGCGCACAGTGGTTGGGCTGAACACGCCAGACGCACAACAGTTTCTAAGATGACTAGTGTCTGTAGGTAATTCATATTGTAGGCAAATGAACAGGAAGAAATCTGAGCAGTTTTGTTTTAATCTTTCACTCTGAAAGAAAAAAATTAAAATAGTACCAAGAGGATTTGCTTAAGGCTTATCTATGACTAGAAATGGGATTTTTACATTGAGTTCCACAGAGTCCCATTGCACACAGAAAGTTCAAGGGCTGGGACAGCCAGGAAAGCACCCCACATTCCTTTCCTCTTGAAACTACCAGTTCCACTTTTGTCTGACTTAGGTCCTGGGGTGAATTACATTTTTTTAAGTGACTTTACTCTCTTTTCAGGGATAATAAAGGTTTAAGTATTATTTGAATTGATTGCCTCAAAGAGTCCCTTCCTGCTATTCTATCAAAATACAGTGAGATAATCAAAGGTTAAGGGGCACATCACAAAAATAAAAATATCAAAGGCCTAGGAAGCTAACATAAGGCTACCAATAGCATCAGAATGATTCATTCACTGCTATTCATTGTGTGTCTGCTAAGAAGGTCAAAAAGTCACACACGGGAATGTCCCATCTCATGGAGGGCAGCAGCTGCTCCCTTAAAACTACAATGTCAAACACACACACAACTTCAGTGTTCATTATGGCTACTTAATCTTGCCCTGTCAAGCAGACACCTTAAGTAAGAACCTTGGGGATTTTCTACTTCTTCTATGAGTAGAAAATCTTCTCTTTTTCCCAAGGAGCAACTGGTAATTTTGAACTGGACCTTGTGACTAGCAGCCCAATGCATAACTACTACTCCACCAAACCTTAAGTAGCTCACAGAAAGACAGATAGATGAATGATAGATATATAGATAGATGATTGATAAATAGATTAAAAAGTGGCAACCTATCCATTCTGACTTATAGTAAGCCTACAGGAGAAAGTGCCACAGTCTGAGAGGGTTTCCAAGACCGCATGTTTTTCAAAAACAAACTGCCCTATGTTTTTTCATGGAGTGACTGGTGGATTCTAGTTGGGTGTAAGTCACTGACCTTTCAGTGAACAGTCATGTACTTGACAACCGCTCCACCAGCCCTTCTTCAGTAGCTCACAGCGGACTGTAAAGACAAACCTTTAGCTACCCAGCACCATGGACTCATACCTTAAGCAAAGAGCAGGGCTGGAGGCTAAGATGAATCCCAAAGTAGCAATGGTAAATAGTCATGTGTACCCTTGAAAAATCCCTCCTTACTCATAAAATGTAAGACTGTGTGGTCTCTCAATATCACTTGCAAGAAAAATTTTACTGAAGAGAATTTTAAAATTGTTGTAGCAGCACATCAACAGGGAGCTGTCAGAAAGTCAAGCCAAATTCAGAATAAGGACCTGGAACAAGGGCTATAATTGCTGGTGTCAGTTGGAAATTTGGGCTAAAAGCAGATATCAGAAAGATGCTTACCTGTGTTGTATGAACTATGCAAAGTTATTAAATTGTGTGGATCAAAACAAACTATGAATAGCACTGAGAATGGGAATTCCAAAACACTTAATTGCCTGCCTGCAGAAGTTGCACACAGAACAAGACAGCCATTTGAAGAGGACAATGGAATACGACATGGTTCAAAATGTGCGTCTGAGCTGTATACCTTCATCATAGTTACTCAATCTGCCTGCTGAGCAAAGAACATGAGGAGTGGGCTGCAGAAAGCGGCATGTGGCCCTGGGGTTGGAGGAGGGCTCATTGACAACCTGAGATGAGCAGATACCACCCCCCTGAGTGCCGACAGTGAAGACTGGAAGCACGGGGGATAAAGAGCAAGCACTACAGCCGTCAGCACAGATTGCCACTCAGTATAAACAAAGCCTCACAACCGGGCCAACATGCAACATCACGACAGACAGACAAGGACTTCGCTATGCTTACAACCACAGCAACACTCATCAAAGCAGCCATCAAGAAATAAAATCCATTGGGAAAGTCTGCTGTACAAGGCCTCTTTAAAGTACTCAACAGCACTGAGTAAAGGTCACATGGAGGATGAACAAGCGCCATGATGTTGTCACTCGCCACATAGGCTCGTGAACGCTGGCCAGGGAATCAGAAAGACTGCAAAAGAACCTATGTATTTGAAGCATGATGCGGACAGAGAACATGAAATGTACCATGGACTGCTGGACAACCAAACAAATCTGCTCTGGAAAAGGCACAGCCATGAAGAATGCTGCTTCTAATCGAGGATGGCAAGATGTTTCCTTGTGCACAATGGGCATGATACCAAGAGCAGTCCACGCCCAGAGAAGGACAGCATGCTGGGTCAGGCAGGTCAGCACAAAAGAGGAAGCTCGTCAAATCCAAAGCACCGAGACAATCACTGCCACATGGGTTCAAGCACCCCAACTGTGGGGATGGGCAGGTTGCAGCATGGGGGTCACTCTGAGTCACTGGCTGTCCCCCCACAGCAGCAACAAAGTGAACAGCGTCCAACACTGGGAAGGAAGACACTCTGCACACTTCACCAGAAGGTTAGCATTTGCCCCGCAGCAAAGCTCAGCCAGCAGGAAAGAAAGATGGGCGGAAGCAGAGTCGTGTAGGAGGACAGGGAAGGGGGAAGACACATGCAGGATGTCAACTTGTACCCAAGCTATGACAAAAATCAATAGATAAACTTAAATCAGCTGTTTCCAGCCCTTTGGAAAAGAAAAGCGGCCGACTCACATTGTATGGGTCTCATTGTAAAAGCCCAGGAGGTTCCTGCTCAGAGAGCAAAGGAAGGAACTGCAGACAAACAGCAGCCGCCCAGCTCCTGGTCACGACAGCATTATGCTCGCCGTGTTCAATGATCAGGCCGTGCCCTTTTCTTTTTCTGTTCGCCAAGTGCATTCCTTGAATTCTGTTAAGGTAAATGTGCGCAAAACCCCAGCAATAATACCGTCTTATTATTTACCCAAGGATATGCCAAATATGTCATTTCTCTGAGCTAACATGATGTGAAATCCTGCTTTGAATGCAAATAGGTAACAGGACAAAGTTTATACTGAGATGCCTCGTTTACTTGTGCTTCGCCTTACTGCACTTTGCAGCTAGTGCATCCTTTACAAATGGAAGGTTTGTGGCAAGTCTGCCGAGGCGAGGTCTCCAAAGGAACATGTTCACTTCATGTGTCTAAGTCACATTTTGGCAGTTCTCACAATATTTCAAAGACTTTTTTCATAATGTTATTGTACATTTAATAGGCTACACTCTAGTGCAAACATAACTTTTATAGGCACTGGAAAATAAAAAATAAAAAATTGTGTGAGTCACCTGACTGAGATGTTCACTCTGCTGCAGTGGTCTGGAACTAGACCGACAGTATACGTGTGGCCGGCTGGCCGGGGTTGTCATTGTACCTAAGATAGCGAGTGGTTTGTAGCACATTTGCTTCCAATCTCTGGAGACAAGAGACACCAGACGGTAGTATAAGGTAGGTTTGGTAAGTGGAAAGAAAATCAAGACAGCTTCCATAGAGAGAGCACACTCCCAGCCCCCAGTGCTGGTCAGGGAACAACGACAGTCTTGGGTGAACTTCAGGAGAATGAGCAAAGAGGAGTAAAGAGGGAGATTTTATTGGCACCGATTCCCAAGTTCTGAATGGTCAACCCCTGAATTCATTATAAAGTACAGCCCATTCTCAAAAACCTTTAGGTCAGGAATGATTCAAGAAGAGATGGGTTCCTTAGATTACTCTGATTTGACTAAGTTGCCGAGTCCCAAGTGCCATTGTGTCCCACGTCTTTCGAGGTCACTTGAACTGTTGTGGCTCCCATTGTTGTTGGGGTGCGAACACAGCCCCCACATCCGGTTCCATTTCTGCTCTCCATGAAGCATCACAAGTATGCCTGCCATGCCCATCGCACCACGCTGCAGCTCCTCAGCATCAACAAAGTCCGCTTGTCTGGTTTGCTGGGAAACCTGGCCCTCTCACATTCCCAGAGGAGACATATGGACATATCACTTGATCCAACAACAAATGCTTTCTCATCCCTAAACATCTCTTCTTTCACCTCACAATTTTTGTTTGCTTTCTAAGCCTTCTTTCCTCTGTTTGTCATAGTGGATTCTGCTGGCATGGGCCTAAGGAGACTCTTTACGTGGCCATTATCAAGCCTCCATCTGGGACTGTTGTGGACCCTCAGTCAAACAGCGCTGTGGAATCCACCTAACAGGACAGTGGACTGGATCCCAATAAGGTCAAACACAAAGCAACAGTTGCAAACAATCAAAAGTACCCTTGGAAAGCACCTTAAATTACTCATAAAGGCAACACTAAAAAGTCTTTCCATAAGTTATCACTGGACTCTGCCTAGTCTTTTATTTCTCCTCAACTTTCTAAAGCCTGACACACAGGAGTAGTCTCCATTTTTTGGAAGACATAGGAAACATTGAAGTGCAAAAATGCACATAACTGTTTATACTACACAAATAAATGTTATATACATTTTCATACATTTCATACATAATTTAAGCCCTGTTCCATTCTCCCGGATGCAAATCCTCCATGCTAGTCATAAAATCATTCAGCTCTACATTTCCTTCCTTCATGAATGCCTGATCTGTTCAGAACTTTTTTATTATTATTCAGAACTTTTCACTTGACCTCAATCCACACTTACCGCCATCTTAAATTCTTCTGCTGATTTTGGAAATGAAAATTTTTAAGTAGGCAATTAAAAAAGACTAGTAAACCTATTCTTGACAGGCTAGACTTACCTCTAATGAGATGAAATGACAAGTACGTGGATTTCTGCCAAGGTATCACGAGCAGTTTAAGAATTAAATTCCAAAAAGCTGATAGAATCTGAAAGAGAGAGTGACCTTCCATAAACATTTTATCTTTTGCTTGGTTTGCACTGTGGACAAAATGTGAAACCTAAAGCTATTCCATTTTAGGAATAGCCTTTCGGCTTAAGATTTATGATGGTACATATATGGGGTTAGGGTTGGGGATTGGGACAGGGAGGTTATTATAGCAGTGTGCTTTCTAATTAAATGTTCTATTTTGCTCTGCAGCAAATACAAAATACATAAATATAGCTCTACTCAATGTTATCTATGGTCTTAGTCACTTTTTTTCGCCTTGGAGAATAAAATGATAAATTCTTTACTCAAATGCTTACCTCTAATCACACAGATATTTAAATATAATTAAACATGTGCATCATTTAATGTCCATTTAGGCAGTACCAGACCACACAAGTGTCTGTGGTACCACTGTGCATGCTGTTTGTTGGCTTTGTTTTATTTTCAAGGGAAAATCGCTCTCCTTTTCTTATTATTTTTCTCCAATGATTTAAAAAATCTCAAGCCTGAACTCTCCCAACATCAGACCATGGGAGGGAGCGAGTAAGTGAGGCAGAAGACGTGAATCTAGGTGCCGGCACTCAGACTTTGTCCACTCAGCAGCCCGCTGCCAGGGAATGGAGTCCTGGGGCCCAGGCTGCTCCAGCTGCTTGGATGGGTAGAGCAGTGGGGGGCAGGGGGCACTTCACTCCCTCCCACTCAGCCATCCATTCCTCCAACCTCCATCTAAGCCCAGCGGCCATGAATACACAGCGGCAACAAGAACCACCTGCAGTGAACTTTCATAAGGCTTTGATCTGGGGTTCACACAAACTTCAAATTTCATAATGTTCATCAAGGGCTTGTGAAGAAGGGAGGGAGGGGGGAAATGAGGGGCTGATTCTAAGGGCTCAAGTAGAAAGAGACTGTTTTGAGAATGATGATGGCAACAAATGTACCAATGTGATTGACACAATGGGTGGATGCATAGATTGTGATAAGTAAGAGTTGTAGGACAAGTCCCCAGTAAAGTGATTTTTTTTAATCCCATGATGTTCTGTTTCACAAAATGTTCTCATGGACATTAAGCAATGAATGCAAACCTGTATAGGAAGACTTTCAATGTGGGACTTATAAAACCTATTTACATTTACTAAACATACTAATTTTTACATATTTTAATAAATAGCATTAAATAATATTTATTTTACATATGAGTACAATCTTCAAACATCAAAAAATGTCATTTCTGACTAAATAGGCACATTATCAATATGAAATGTTTTCCTGTCTTAATCAGAGATATCAGGCAACAAGAAGAAATTAAAGATCTCTAAACTTACAAAGAAGTAAAATTCTTTCTATTTGCAGAGAGGATTCTATGCATAGAAAATCTCAAAGAGAAGACAAGAAAATTATTGGAACTAATTGAAAGATTTGTTAACACGACAGGGGACAGGATCAACATATAAAAATCAGCCTCACAAAGAGAACTCTGAAAAGTAAATCAAGAAAACAGCATCACTTATAATAGCCACCTAAAAGATGAAATAGGTGAGAATAGCCTGAGCAGAGAAGCAACAACTTGAACAAAGAAAACTGCAAAACACAACTACAAGAGAGAATTACATATAATATACTATGTTCATGGAAAAGAAAATTCAATATTGTGAAAATGCCAGTACTATCCTCAAAGCAGTCTATAATGATATCCCAATCCATTTGCCAGCATCATTCTTTAATGAAGTGGAAAAATGAATCACCAACTTTATCTGGAAAGGAAATAGACCCACAATAAGCAAATCACTATGAAGGAAGAACAACAAAGTAGAGACCTCTGATTTCCTGACCTCGAAGCCTGCCATTTGGCCAAAGTAGTCAAAGCAGTCCAGTCCTAATACAATGGTAGCTAGAAAAGCCAATGGAACAGGACTGAGAAGCTACCTGCTAGGGGCTGACTTTTGATAAAGGGTCAAAGTACATTAAGTGGGTAAGAAACGGACTCTTCAGCGAGGGGTGCTGGCAAAATCAGATTGCAATTTGCAGAAAAATGAATGAGGACTCAACTCTCACTCCATATACAAAATGGAGCTCAAGATGAACTAAAGACCTGAATGTAAAACCTATAAATATAGAGATTATCAAGGAAAAAATAGAGACAAACTTAGAGACCCTAATAAATGACATGAACACACTACCAAATATAATAACACATACAAAGAGAGAGTTAGACAAAATTGATGCCTAGAATCCAAGAGACTTCACCAAAAAAGAACAAACAGATTGGGGGGTGGGGGGTGGAAATCTTTTGACAATGGCATATCACATAAGGGAATAATCTCAAAAATCTATAGAAAACTTCAGCACCTCAATACAGGGACCCCAGGACAGATTAACCCCCTGAAACCAGTGGTGAGAGTGGAGTCACCAGATGGGTGGAGGCTGAGCAGATCTATGATGAGCATGCCTCTGCTAATCTACATTCATGCTACAGCTCTTATTTCTTTGAGGATCAACCAAGTTGCGGGATTTCTGGGTCATACAGTATTTCTGCTCCCAATTGTTGTAGACCGTGCCATCCTGATTTGCTCAGTGTCACACTGCTTCACAGTCCCACCAGCAACACTTGAGGGCACTAATCTCTGTGCATACTCTCCAACATGTGTTGGTTTCTGATCTCTTTGAGCCTTACTATCAATGGTGGTGTCAGGTGGAGTTACTGGATGGATGGAGGGAAGGTGGGGTAGAGAGAGGAAGCCAATTACAAGGATCTACACATAAACTCCTATCTGGAGGACAGACATCAGTGGAGTGGGCGGGGGGAGATGTCAGGCAACATAAGAAATGACAAAATAATAATAATTTATAAAGTAATGAGGGGTGATAAGTCAGGGGGGACCT